>JAHWFP010055100.1:113425-126583 GCA_023313725.1 Lithobius niger | reverse complement strand
CCCCCCCCCCCCCCCCCCCCCGTACGAAACTGTTGTAAAGGTTGAAAAAGCTATTTAGACATGGGATGCACGAAAATAGTGAAAGTAGTTGTGCGTTTTTAAGGCATTTGAAGTAAAATAATCCTCCTATAGCTAGAATCGATTAGATCCAATCCATATACTGGACGCATAATTGTTTAAAAAAAAAACGTTTTACTAGTTTTTTTGTTGTTGAAAAGGCTGAAGCTTTTAGATGGGAAATAAATTTTTTTAAATCTTAAGTTTTCCAGGTTTTTTTGTAAAATAATTGGAGAATTCCCCGAGTTCTCCCCGAGTTTCAAACGTAGTTTAAATTCCCTGAGTTTATCAGGTTTTCCAGTTGGTGGTAACCCTACCTGAGCGCAACAAGTAGTAATATTCAACTTATATTTCGACACCAACTATTTTTTGGGATGCCATGCTCAGGGCAAATTGGGTTATGCTGCTGCATACATTCCTTAGGCTTGTCAAACCCTATCAGTTTCTGAGTTTGCGGTAACAACGGGGTTCTCACCATCCTGGAGAACCAAGAAAAGTCTGGGAATTTTCCAATTTTCCACACAAAAATCTGGGAAAAACAAAGCCACACTTTTAGGAATAGTCCGAAGTGCATTAAACACATTTTGTTAAGACATTGCGGAAGAATCAAATTTACCCTGGTACTTCTACGTTTACATTGAAAGTTTATTAAATCGGGCTAACTCTTTTGTACTGAGTGAGCCCTGTTGTGTGCGCGGCGTGTCTTGAGTCCTGCAAGTATTTTATGAGAGGCTAAGTCTTCCTGGAGGGAGCGGCTTTATTAATCGACGGCCGCCATTGTTTTCGTAATCATTTTGGATATCAACAAGGCACTCTGCTACCAAAAACGTACAATCGATTATCTGTGTTCGTTCTGCAGCGAACTCAAGATAGGCCACGCACACTTTAAACACAAGTAAAACTGGTAAAAGGTGTGGAATATTGTCCTTCCTGAATTTCGGTAAATAACCTGGAAATTGACCACAACTACTCTGAAAAACCTGGAAAACCCGGGGAAATTATTTCAGTATTTTGGTGGGAACCCAGGTAAAGGTAAAGTAAGTATTTGTGTTTTTCCAATGTAAGCTGAAATACTTCGATTCATTTGAAACATTTTGTCTTAAAAAGGAGATTTGATCTTGTTTTAAATGGGGCTTGTTTTTTAAACTCTGTTACATCCAAAATGAACAATTACAATCCGTTGCATACAACATTTCCTACAATAAAAAGAAAGAATTTGAGATTTGCCAATTTTAGTACCATTTCTTTCCACATTGTAACAATGTGTGTTAATTGATTTAACTTGCATGCCTGTATTTCGTTATTTTATTTTTCCCTAAAACGAACAAACATTTGATCAAAAAAAAGCAAAAATTTCTTTTTATTGTAAAGACAGCTGCATGCAACAAATTGTAATTGTTCTTTTTGTACTTAAAGGGCACCTTTTCAACTGTTAGATGCAATGCCGTAGAATCTTCGAGCAATATAAGGAAAATAGCGGTAAATTTAAAAAAGGAACAACACTTCGCTGCAGCGCCCCGAATTTTCTTAACTAAAACGAGATCACGTGACCCACATCAGCCTATTGGATGGCGGAGAATCTGGAACGTGGATGCTGTGTTTAGAATATGGGCAACGCTATCGAAATGGTGAACCGGCGTCTTTAAGAGATTTGAAAATTGATGTAATAGAAAACTGGAAATAGACCACAGCGAAAACCGTACACTAGAACTGTACAGTAAGCCACCTTTATAAGCACGTACGTTTCACTAAAGTTACGTGACCCGGTTTCGAACCGGCGAACCAGTCCCATCACCAGATCACTACCGTTACTACCGTACCACATTTACCGATATGGCCACTTGTCCACTGGCATAACGGTAACTCACTGAATCCGTTATAGGTGGCCAAGTAAAGGTGGTATGGCAGTGTTCTGGTGTTGAACTGGTTCGCCAGCTCCAATCTGGGTCATGTCAACTGAATGAAACTTACAGTAAGTGCGTGAAGGTGGCTTACTGAACTACGTTATTTGTCGTATATGATTTTCGCTGATCGCTTATATCGAATTTTCTTTTATATTCTTAACAGCGATATACTACGTCTGAAGAAATTCTAGAAATTTGACTTTTCCAACGTCTCAAGAGTACTACAATTGCTAAAAATTAGTTGTTTTATAGGGCCCCAGGGGCTTAAAAATTACCGCCTCCCTCCTTATAGCCCTTAGCTGAATTATCGCCCGAATTTTGAGTTTCCACTCCCCCCCCCCCGGGGGGGGGGGGGGGGGGGGGGGGGCGTGATGATTGGGTGCTGTGGCAGCGTTTTCTTTTATAATTTATAAAAAAAAATAAACTTATAATTTATCTTAACTTCGAACATTTTCGTCAACTACCATCTGCCAACATTCTCGACGGCGTAATAATTGATTAACCGTCATGTAACAGGGGCAAAAGAAAGAAAAAATTCGTTTAGTTTATTTGCTCTCTTACTATAGAGTCTCTCGTCTTTTTGGAAGGTTGTACCGATTATGGGATCGATATGAGGTGTTATTTCGTATGTTACTGTCGTTTTTATTTATTCATTTATTTATTTTGTTGTTGTTGGCAAGCTTCTCAAATTCATTTTCACGCGTTAACGCAACGCTAGTCGAATCAATCCGACCGAGTGCTTTTCAGCGGTTCAATTCCCTTGTCAATAGCTGAACGCCCTTTTTAGTTATTTACAAAGGCCAAAGCCAATTTTGTTGTCATGGTAGCCGGGTGTGAGAGATAAGAGAGAAGGCAGCAGCTTAGTTGTTTCAAATGGACAGGTGAAACACTTGTCAGTAATCGGAAATGAAATCGCAGCTCTAGGTTGATCCTGCTTGACCTATCAATCGGGAAACGTGAGTGGTGACCAGGAGGCGCATAAACGAGAGACCGGAAGGGTCGACGGAGTGTCTTGATATATTACCGCATGTTTCCGGCTCTCGTTCTGGGCGCGGCCCCATCAGCCGAATGGGGAACGACTGGTCGTAACTATTTTTTGGGGTTAACCCAAGTTAAAAATACGGTGAACAGCTTTTAACCCGACAAATAAATACAGATGCAAACCTATTTACGTTGCTTTTTGGACTTATATGTCAGACTATCTGAGTGGGGAATCGAACTCACGATCTTTGACACCAATGGCCGAGGTCCTACCACTGAGCCATACTGACACGGCGGAGTGGTATGGCTCAGAAAGATCGTGGGTTCGATTCCCCGCTCAAGCAGTCAGACATATAAGTCCAAAAGGCAACGTAAATAGGTTTGCATCTGTATTTATTTGACTTTTGTTGGGCCGGCGGCTTTCATCTTGTGTTACCCAACGGATAGGTTCGGAAAAAATACCATTTCATGCTGTTTACAGGGTTCGTACTCGTCTGTAACCTTAAAATTCCAGCACTTTTTCCAGGATATTTCAAGGACTGGTCAATGAAAATTCAATTGTCAGAAAATAGTAATAGAAAATGAGACAATTAAAAGATAAATATCTTTTAAATATGAAATCTTATCAACACTGTGGCAAGATACGACAGATTTTGTTATTAAATGACACTGGTGAAACGCACTAAACACTGGCGTTACCATTATTATTATTATTATTATTATTATTATTATTCCGAAAACATGGAAAAAACGGAAAGGACTATTCTAGGACTTATGGGATTTTTCGAGTTTTTCAGTGAAGGACTTTTCCAGGCCTGGAATTTCATTTTTACTTTCCAGAACATTTCCAGGTTTTCAAGGACCCGTATACGAACCCTGTATTTTCTAGGCAGGTGGCATTTCCGCGTGCAACGGCTTTCCACGAGTGCGCGCGTGCCGGAAATTTAACGCCTCTTAGAGTTGTTTTCGTAAAATAAGATTCTGCTGTTGCTGAATCATCTGGCTTCGATCATGAAAATAAAACTCAACAGCTTCTCTCCCACATGACCTTGTAACAAGGGAGTAACAAGTTCCAACATTGATACTTCTTGTGGCCAAGAATTTTGTTGGGGGGAGGAAGAGGGGCAAATATAATTGGGATTCAGAATGGGGTCCCAGAATTTAGCTTAAGCAGGGTTCAGACAATTTTTTAATTCTCAATTTCCCTGACATTTCCAGGTTTCCAATTTCCAGGTGTTTACAAGACGTTTAGTTAGGGAAACGGGCAGTAGCAAATGTTTTTATTAATATTTGTACGAAAATAATCCAATATTCCAGAAAATAGCTGTTTAGAGACTAGTCCAGACGGGACTAAACGCATTTTCATCACAAGTATATTGGTACCAACCTGTAAATCGGTTAATTGAAGCTGCATCTAAAGTACTTGAACATATTAAACCACAAATTAAAATAATTGCTTGGATTAGCCTAGGATTTTGTTTCTGATCTGCTAATTCAACTCGGAAATTACTCATTACGCTCACTTTCAAAAACAGGATACTGTCAGTATGTTGCAAATTTTCGATTGTATTTCAACAAACTTCATCAGGCAGGGTCAAGAAAAATTGAGTCTTCTGGTTAAATCTTCGACATTTTCGTCTGCTTGCTTGAAAAGAACGTCCACTGCCTCCGATATTTACAAGGTAAGCACAACAAGCGGCATGACCACCTATATATACAACGCTGGATCCAATATTTACAATGTCACGTATAAATGGCGTGGTTCTCGCAATAAACAAGGTCCAGACTTGCTCCTTCCACGCAATCTTTGCTTCAGTATGCTATCTAATTCTTTTCCAACCAAGTACGGGACTTTTGGGCTAGATGGGCCCTGGATGTTCATTAGGGGGATGTTATTTTTTAAGTGGTGCTGGATCGCCATAGACTCTAGGCACCGTAGTGTCGATCTCTTCTCGAGTTTGCTTTTATGTTGGGCTTACCTTGTAAATATCGGAGGCCGTGGACGGACTTTTCAAGCAAGCAGACGAAGATGTAACCATACGTTGTAACCAGAAGACTCAATTTTTCTTGACCCTGCCTGATGAAGGTTGTTGAAATATAATCAAAAATTTGCAAGATACTGAGTGACAGTATCCTGTTTTTGAAAGTGAGCGTAATGAGTAATTTCCCGAGTTCGAAGTGATTCAACATCGTTTCAAAGTAATTCGAGTAAGCCTAACGGTTTATTTTGCGAACCTACAGACCAGACACAAATTTCCCTGATTTTCAAAAAATTTCTTGTTTTCCCAGAAATTTCCCTGAGACTCCAGGTTCTCCAGGTTTTGTCTGAACCCTATTAAGGGGTCTGGGGAAGACCGGGAGTGCTTCGTGTCCCTCGGAGCCTTATAAAACAACTAGTTTCCAACTGTTTTGTGCATTTGAAACGTAATAAGCTATTTTTTTGATTTTTAAAAAATTGCAGTAAATCCATTGTTTGTCAGTTTTTACCAAATTGTCTCGTTAATTACGGGTCTTGCCCCGTTAGGATTCCAAGGCCGGGTTAGGATGTAAGATCGTGAAGCATTCTGAAATTTAATATTTAATGGATGTCGTAGTTCTTGCTTCACGATCCTGCATCCTAACCGGCCTTGGAATTATTGTGTGCGCGGTGTATCTTGAGTCCTGCAAGTATTTTGTGAGCGGCTACGTCCTCCTGGATGGGGTGGCTTTAATCGATGGCCGGAATTGTTTTTGTAACCATCTTGGATATCAACAAGGCACTCTGCTACTGAAAACGTACAATCGATTATCTGTGTTCGTTCTGCGGAGAACTCAAGATTGGCCGCGGACACTATAGCGATAAGCAAGAATGTGATCGAATCACTGAGCGAGAACTCACACAAACTTTTATTTATGCGTGGGATATGCATAATAAAATTCAAGAAATACAACGGAATATTTTCTAGCCGTCACACTTTACAATGATGGATTTGTATCAAGTTACTAACTACAGGGTAAGTGAATATCGCTTCGTTACTGTACTTGCAGAGGAAAATCCAGAAAAATTACGTAAATCTTGTTTAGAAGTTATGCCCCTTTAATACAGGACTACGTTTTACCTAATGTTGCAAAACCGAGTTACATAGGCAAGCCAAAAGGAAGCAAGCGCCTTTAAGTGCCTTATTGGCCAAAGAAGAACGATTTTGGTAGAAGATACTGTCTTTAATCTTTGATACTGGCTATATACTGGCCTATTGAGCTGTAGCATCTGAAGCCGGTCGGTCGTTGAACTAGATGTAAGGGACACTGGATGAAAATGAAAAATGGAGGTGAAAACCAATGGCGTCTTTTAGGCAAACCGATGCTGTGAGAACGGATTTCTTAGGCTTAAAAAACGTTGTTTTGTTCAATCCTTTACGTTTCAAAACATATTTTAAAGGTACATGCATCCATGTTGGCTTTCCTGCATAACTCAGTTTTGCGACGTTAGTTCAAACGTATGTAAATGTTGCCAACACAGTCATTTTCTTGTTTTTTTTTCCTTTCGTGCGAGATGATTTTGCGACATTAACTCTAATCTGTGTAAATGTTGCAAGCCATTTCGTCTTTTACTACGGAATTACAGATATCTTTAATTTAATTGCAGATATCTGCACTTCACTTAAATTCATTGAAGATATCAAAAAACATTTGCAGACATCTGTAATTGAATTATTGGTAGCTTTAATTGAATTATTGATATCTGTAATTGAATTTTATTGATATCTTTAATTGAATTATTGATACCTGTATTTGAATTACAGATATCTGTAATTCTGTAATAAAAAGACGGAATGTCTTGTTATAGTATTCTCAAGGGATCGCACGACATACCGGAAGGATTTGTCTCTTTAAGGTTGTAAATCTGAAAAGTAAAGCTTCCACTTGCTGAATATTGTAGAACCTGCCATCAAATACTAAAAAAAAAATATTTTTTAATTCCAAGTAATCCGCTTTAACACTAGCATACAGCATTGGCTTGATTGACAAGCTGCGCTAATGTTTTTACCTTCGCATACGTATAATCAGTGCCCCTTGCAAGTAGCTCACCGACTGGTTCAAGACACAAACTCCGCAGTGAACAAGGCGTTATTGTCACTGCTGTAAAATCTTACAAATTGCAACATTTTTTCTCCTTTCTTCATTTATTTATTTATTTATTTATTTATTTATTTATTTATCTTCTGTTATGTCAAATAGACTGAAAATGTAGGAATGTATTCGCTAAATAAAAAGCTTGTGCAGCTTGGGGTGAAAGAATGGGAGTCAATTGCTCAGGAATTCTGTGCACCTTTACTAATAAACTGTGTCGTCAGCTGGAATTTAACGAGCCAACACTTGCCAGCAAAACCAAATCCCGTTCTGGCATATTCCGGGAATCTCAATCGATTCCCGCCCGTCGACAAACTGCGCAGTATTTTGATTGTCCTTAGCATTTTTATCAAAATCATTCTAGTTGCCATGTTACAAGATGCGGTTGGTAGGTTTTGTGACGCATTGGGAAAGAATGACCTGTGGTTACATTGCCACTTGACAAAAAGGTGGCGTAATGTTACTAGCTATAGCGTGACACATGATGTGCTATGTGACAGGTGGTGTTACAGTTAAATGCGGAACAGAGAGGCATTTTTTACCCAAGAGCCAAGACGAAAAACAGAGTAACACTAGTAGGAATTGAGCAATAGTTACATCGTTATCGTATCGGCTCGGTTTCCAAAATGCAGACCGATACCGATATAAGTTTGGGCAAGGTCTTTGGACCTTGGCGTTTGGGTCTAGCGGCTAGCGCATTGCGGTAAATTGCGTTAAAACTTGAATTCTCGGTAACTTTGGAACGAGACGACATAAAGACATAAAGTCTGCAGCATTTTAAGACAACGGACGAGCAGCGGCTTCCTGGTTAGCCTGTAACTGCAGTTTTTTTGGCCAATTTTTTTAAAAAATGTATAATGCAAAACGATATTCCGTCTCAGTAACAGAATGCAATGAAAACAAGAATGCAGTGAATATCGAAGGTTCTTCTAAACCTAGGCTATCGGTCTAGCAAATTTTTTCTCGCAATAGTTGGCGAGTATCAAACAGTTAACGGAGAGTGGTTAGAAGTCAGATCGATATCAGTGGTTTTTTTTTCATCGAGTTACTTGCCGGGCGAAACATGAGTATAGTGTAAAGTCAACACCAATATTACGCATTGCACATTATATTACGTCAATCCCGCTTACGTAGATCGATTATGACGTTAAACGCACACTGTACTCTTCAGGAAAAGAAACGTGCGGTATTGGATGAGATCGGCTAAACTTAGTATCGGCCCCTGAAATTCTATAAACTCGATTTGTGGGCCTGGAAGCTATCGGTAAAGTTAAGCCTAACGACATCTGGGGTGCTTTATAACATCGACCGTTTTGAAACGCAGATTTTGAAGCGCTAGATGGGCGCCATCTACTAACAGTGATATCGCTAACCTTGATCGCTTGCTCCCTAGTGCATGTGGATGCAGCAACTTTACCTTCAATAATTAAGGTGGTACGTGGCTAGTTTGTTGTGCAAGAAGAAATTTCTTTGCGTATAGAGCAGTGACATTTGCCGCCATATTGGCACCAGCTTAGCACCAGTATGGGTTTTGGAGGGCATAACTACAAGGTGCACTACATAAAAATGGATGGAAAAACAACGGAAGAGCGGATTTCTTAGGCTTAAAATAACGTTGTTTTCTCCAACAAAAATCGCGTGTTTTAGGTCGAAGAAATCACTCTTCACAGCATCGGCTTCAGTATGACGCCCTTCTGTTTCTCTCTGCAGTGCCCCTTGCAGCTAACCCATTAAGGCTCCACCATAGAGTTATATACAATAATACTCCGTCGTGTCACTGCTCTATTCCTTCGCTTGTTGAAATCAAGTGCTACATAGAACCAAGACCTACATCACCTATAAATTCTTGATAAAACTAAATAATGGTAGACGGCACTAGATGCTGCATACTGTCATTGAGTAAATAAGCACCTTTAATACCTGTTAACGTTATTAAAGGCGCCGATTCACCATTTCGATAGCGTTGGCTATATTCTAAACACAGCATCCACGTTCCAGATTCTCCGTCATCCAATAGGCTGATGTGGGTCACGTGATCTAGTTTTCGTTATGAGAATTCGCAGCGCTTCAGCGAAGTGTTGTTCCTTTTTTTAATTTACCGCTATTTTCTTTATATTGCTCGAAGATTCTACGGTGCTGCATCTAGGAGCTGAAAAGGTGGAAAGGCGTTATTAATTCATGTCATCTGCAATCTGCATGTCCATGGAGGTTCGAAATATTCAAATACGCTTCACGTCTTTCAAAATCAATAGCATTAACTTTCTTGAAGCACGGGAAAATTGGTACGCAACAGTCGCCAGTTTTTTTAGAGCTGGGGCCTCATATACCACGTAACTATTGACGGTTATGGTAATTTTCTGGAAGAACTGCGCAGCTTAGGTTGATGACGTCATGCCCAACTGTTGTGGTCGTAGAGGCAATAGAACGCAATAAAATCATGAAAAATGATTTTAAAATATAATTTAAAAGGACATACCTTTGCTTCCTGCTAGAAATAGCTTTTGTGACATTTACATATGTTAGAGTGAATGAAGCAATCCCGTTTCTCACGAGGGAAAAAAAATGAATGACATTTACACACGTCAGAGCCACAGGAGTAGAAATAATGTTGTCAAACTGAGCCACAAAGGAAAGCCAACCGGGCACAGTACCTTTAAAGCACCCGGTTGGCTTGAGAATAGCGGTTGGTTGAGAACGTTTGCAACATTTACACAGGTTAGAGTTAATGTCGCAAAATCATCTCACGTAGGTAAAAACAAAAAAAAAATACCGTGTTGGCACTAATTTGAACTAATGTCGCAAAACTGAGTCATACAGGAAAGCCAACATGGATGCATTTACAGTTTCGGTAAAAAAAACCGCCCTTTTTCGTTATATCGAGGGTCGTAATGAACAACCATGGAGAAAATCTGTTATCTCGAAAGCTACTGGACGGATTTTCATGAAACAAAAACTGAACTACTTATTAGATTGTTTACTGTATTAATTCTACCCTTATTAAATACTACGTTAACTGACTGAAAATAATTGGCCTAGCGAGAAAAACTTGATATCTGATGATATCTCGTAAACCAGTGAAAGGATTTTCATGAAACAAAGACTGAATTGCATATTATATTTTTCTGCTGAATATTGCATGTCATACGTATAGAAATAGCATATATCATAACAAATAATCCAGATTTTGTTTTATTCAATTCTATCCAGTAATTTATAAGATATATTATTAGTTATCAACTCGTGCTGCTCGCTCGGCCAATTATATTTGGCTACTTACCACTACATGTAATACGTATAGAAATATAGCTGATACCATAATAAGCAACCCAGTTTTTGTTTCATGCAATTCTGTCCAGTAGTTTTCGAGACATCAACATTTTCGTTCAGAGTCCCATACGTTAATCCTGCAACTTCTTCCGTATAACGAAGGCGTTTTTTTTTTGACCGGAACTGTACCTTTAACCCTGTATCGCAAAAAAAAAAGCCATCCAATCGGGCATCGTCCAATTCCCCGTTAAAATACAGGGTGCAAGATGTAGAGCAAGCTTTGTGGGCAGGGTGTACAGCGGAGACCATGTGCAAAACGTGCACGTACAACCCAATGGTTAGTAATGTCTCCTGACCAAGAGGTGCAATCCCGAAATCCCATACTGATTTTATTGATTTGCCCATATACAGGCACAAAATACCGTTTGGAAGGTTTGAAATTAATTGATTTTGGGATACAACTAGACAACAGCCTAAAATGTGCATCCCTACCAAAAAAAAAAAAAAAAAAAAAAAAATAGATGGAGCAGCTTGAGCTTTAGGGTCACAGGAAATTTCCCACGGTGTCTATACTCTGGGTATACTATTCCGTCATGCAAATATGAATTTTACCAGAACTTACTTGAAGCAACTAGGCTAAAGCCGCTTCCACACTGGACGCGGTGTTTGGGGTCCAGGCCCCGGCTTGTGCCCTCAGGCAAAACCCGACACCCATCCTTCCTTACTCCTTTTCACACTGAACTCTGATATCGCGTCCAGGGTCCGGACTTTTAGTTAATCTTTCTCTCGCTACAAAATTTTCGGCGCTATCGTTGTAGCTTTCTCCCTTCCTCTCCTCCTGCTTTCCTTTTATTTGGCTCTTGCTTATCAGCGATCCAAGAGTCAAAACGTTTCCCTAAAGCGCGGGCCCGCCCTCCGACCTTTCCACACTGAAACACGGGGTCGGGGTCAGCGCTCAAGTACCGACCTCGAACAGGACTTGAATGTCGGGGGTCGGGTCCGGCCCCAAGTCGAAGTCGAGTGTGAAAAGGTCAGCCTCGGGTCCGGACTTTTTTCCCAGTATGGAAGGCTCCGAGGCCCTGTCGGGGGCCTATTGAAATGCGAAATGCCCCCAAGTTAACCAATTCCCGGGCCTAAACATGGCCCTCCCAGTACGCCCCTGGATAAGTGCCCTCACGTGTATACTCGGCTACCACGACCATGACTACAATGTGAATTTCTCATTTATGAATGTGGAATTTGTTCATCTGAGTTGTTCATTGTGTTGTAATGCTGCGAGCATGCCACTGTTCATAAGCGAACATAACACGTTACAACGAAAAAATGTAGACATGCAGGAAGTGAGCTTCCGCATGCAAGGTCATTATATCAGTCCTATGCCAAACAGAGGCTATTTATAACTTGAATAATGGGATTAAACTGGACCACTGGATCTATATTATTGTACATTTTATGTTATATTACACGTTGTATATGTTTAGGAAGGCAGCCACAAAGCAGAGGGAGTCCCTGTTTGTTGTAGCCTTGTTTCCTTTTAGTAGTTCAGGATACACGATTGTATAATAAAATATGGCATGAAAAATGATGATTTCACAGCTGGTTCAAGGCGTATTTTTACGTGACCTTATCCTATTTTCCATCCTGAAAATCCCGGGACTATATATGACTGTTACAATCCTGGGATTTTTGGGACTAAAAATAGCAGAATTGGAAGCCTTACATTTAGATAAGGCTTCATCGTGGCTGAGCTGTGAGAGAGCTCAGCCTGGTTGCTGGAGGTTTGCGGATCTGGTCGAACCCCTGGAAAGGGGACCTTGGCAAAGTTCCCGCCAGGACTGCCGGCCAGGGTAGCGTGAGAGGCTACCATGCTCCTTCAGCGGCTATGGGATGTATTCTGGCTAATTCTGGATAATCTTTCGAATCCCCGGATCGAATCCCCGGGCTGGTACCTTCCCTTACCAGATTTCTTCTTCTCTAAAAAAAATCTGGTAAAGTTCAAAATTGAGCCGGTTCAGCCATACAAGCATTAATTGCTTCGGCTGACGTAAGGCTCGTCAAAATTAAAAAAGAAAAAGATAAATATATACGTATATAAAAAGTAATTAATGCCTGCTTTAAATAAAGAATTCTGTTGCAGTAAATAAATGTACATACACAGGACGCTGTAAATTATGTAAAGCTAAAAGGAAAACAAGCCAAACAGCGAAAATCAAACATTAGAAATAACGTAGTACGGTAAGTCACCCCGGAGTGGCAAGACCCGGATTAGAACTGGCAACCCACTCCGTCTCCAGATCACTTGTATGACGCCCTTATCGGTATGCCACTCCTCCACACCTCATTGCCGATGGATGAGGGCGGGCGTATGGATAAAGGCGGTATGGTAGTGATCTGGTAGTGATAGTGGTCGCCAGTTCGAATCCCTGTCATGCCACTCCAACGAAACGTAAGTGCTTAAAGGTGGCTCACTGCACCACGTTATTTCTAGTGTGTGATTTATGCTGTTTGGCCTGTTTTCCTCTTTCCTTTATATTCTGTTGCAGTGGTTTGCACCAAAATTTAAACAAATAAATAAAAAAATCTTTTATTGCCTCATAAGAGCAGTAAAACGGCTATGGGAGGGATGACATCAGCCACCACTTATACCAAGCCCCGGTACACACAATTAAAAGAAAATTAGTAAGTAAAAATGGACCTGACCCTACTAACGCAACGAAAATTCTGGGTACAAACCGCTGTAATACTACAGACTCTATCGAAAAACTGGAGAGCTACGAAACGAACACGCAAAACTGGAGAGCTACGAAACGAACACGCAAAACTGGAGAGCTACGAAACG
>JAHWFP010055100.1:66349-107786 GCA_023313725.1 Lithobius niger | reverse complement strand
TATTCGGTATTCGGCAAGTTGAGTATTCGGTTATATATTCGGTATTGGGCAAATTTTGTATTCGGTGCTTCCCTACTCTATTGCCGTTGATCCATGCTTCATAGTTTATTCGACCCCTAGAGCATCGTTACATCGATGTACTGATTATAATTTAATTTTTAAAACATGAGTTGCCGGTTTCCTAAAAAGGAATGTGTTGTGGGCTACATGTAGTGGACAAAGACAAAAAAATGACTACAACGCAAGCTAACGGAGTTGTTGCTCACAGATTTGCTCACCACCATTGCCTGCACGTCTGCAAAATGTCTGCAGCTTCACAGTGAAAAGGTTTACGACTACGCGGAAATCGCTCGGTTTGCTCGCTCACTCCGCACACATTCCTTCGTGCTTAGAAACACGAATTGTCTGAACACTTTTTAAAACCTATACAGGTCTGTTTTTCTCGTGCGTCCAACCAATTTTGAAATCTGTGTAGGCCTATAAGGTTGCTGATTCTTAGTATGAAGTAAAATATTTGGTTCGCGGGTACGACTTAATATTTTTTTGTACCACCAAGTTACTTTCTGAATTATTTCCCAAAACAGCAAATGTTTGATGAAACCGTTTTTGAGCAGTTTTTCCGCGTATTTGAGGGCCAAAGTATCAGGCTACAGCAATGAAAATGGGCCTATTCGAAGCGTAATTTAATTAGAATGCGTCGGTTTTGGGTTTCGGTTTTGGGTTTTTATGCCAAAACTTCGGTCGGTTACGGTTCGGTTTCGTTTTTTTTTAGAAACCTTAACAACGTTTCGTACCTATTGGGGAAGGCTTAGCAATTTAGCAAACGAAAAACAGGCCTATGCTAACTCATTTCTTTATTGTAAGGTATTTCAAGTCGTAAAGGCTCACAAACACAATAACTTCAATAAGCACAGTACTTGTGTGCATTTTCCAAAAAATAATAATAATAATAATAATAATAAATCAATTGTTTTCAAACATTTATTTTAATGCAATTATTTCGTCTTCATTTAACCGCTGACTGGAATCTGGGCTCGGCAACCTATCTTGTTAATCGACCATAGAGGTCAAAGTCAAAGCCTAAGTCAAAGCCGATTGAGGTGCGTTCGGTCACCTACTACTACTACTGTTCCAAGGTCTTTGGTCACCTGTTGCTCCAAGTACGCAATGAAGGCTGTACGAGCAAGGCCGGCTGAGATCCATTCAGTCGTGCAAGCAGAGCGAGTCTTCCAAAAACCGACGAAACGGCAGTTTTTTAAGGGGCAGACAGTTTTTATGAAAACCGAAAACCGCGATTCGGTTATCGAAACCGACCCATCTCGAAATTTAATTGTCTTTCATCTGACACTATTCTCATCTTTGTCTTATAGAGCAGTGACACGACGTAGTATTACTGTATATAACGCTATGCTGGAGCCTTAATGGGTTAGCTGCAAGGGGCACTGCAGAGAGAAACAGAAGGGCGTCATACTGAAGCTGATGCTGTAAAGGGTGATTTCTTAGACCTAAAACGCGCGATTTTTGTTGTTGGAGAAAAGAACGTTATTTTAAGCCTAAGAAATCCGCTCTTCCGTTATTTTTCCTCCATTTTTATGTAGTGCACCTTGTAGTTATGCCCTCCAAAACCCATACTGGTGCCAATATGGCGGCAAATGTCATTGCTCTATATTCAGAGGAGTTGGTACAAGCACGAACGCATATCATATGTTGTTAATGATGTAGGTAAGATACTACGCCAACTGCCAACTCTTCGTGTAAAATAGCCTTTACTTGCAGCCTTTTGTCCAGCCGAGTTTTACAACTCGAGTAATGGACAACACCTCATGTTCCAAATTTTGCACAACACTGCTTCACAACACTGAGTACATTTTTATGTTTATATTTCTGAAGCCAAGATCGCCGATTTTCTGCTCAAAGGTCAGCAAAGTGTGCGCCATAATATCTGCATGAGAGGAATTGGTTCACATTTCCAGTAGAGATCGGGTTGCAAGCACAAACCAACGATCCAGGTCTGACGCCAGGCCGTGTGCCGTGACTAATCGTCACCATGGATACGGAAAAACACATCTAAAGAACGTCTAGCCAAACACAGAGAAAGTTAAGCAATACTGATATAAGACTGATATATTTGAAAACTGATTTGACGACCAACAGTGGGCACGCCCAACAATTTTGATTTCAGGATGGTGGTTTTTTCCCACACATTTTATTTACCAGCTTTGCTTAACGGGCCCACACAGTGCAAACGAGGAGGCAGGTTTAATTAACTTTTCTCAAGACAGAAACATAATTATACCATATTCATTAAATCTCTTTAATAAAAAAAAATTATCTCTTAGTTGAGAAGTACTTTATTCATAAACTGTATTAACTCTGTTGGTTTTCCCCCGAGTTTTCCTGTTTTTTTTGTGTGAAAAATTAGAGAATTCAGTGAGTTTTCCCTGAGTATCAACAAGAATGGTATCAAATATAGTTTAAATTCCCTCAGTTTTCTTGATTTTTTGGCGAAAAATCAGATGATTTAGTAAGTTTTCCCTGAGTATGAAATATAGTTTAAATTCCCTGATTTTTCTTTGCGAAAAAGAGAATTCAGTGAGTTTCCCCTGAGTTTCAAACATATTCTAAATTCTCTGAGTTTTCTTGGTTGTTTTGCGATAAATCAGAGAATTTAGTGAGTTTTACCTGAGTATCAAACATAGTTTAAATTCCCTGATTTTTCTTTCCGAAAAATCAGAGAATTCAGTCAGTTTTCCCTGAGTTTTCTTGGTTGTTTTGCGATTAATCAGAGAATTTAGTGAGTTTTCCTTGACTATCAAACATAGTTTAAATTCCCTGATTTTTTTTCCGAAAAAACAGAGAAGTCAGTGAGTTTCCCCTGAGTTTCCATCACAGTCTAACTTCTCTGAGTTTTCTTGGTTGTTTTGCGATAAAATCAGAGAATTTAGTAAGTTTTCCCTGAGTATCAAACATAGTTTAAATTCCCTGAATTTTCTTTGTGAAAAATCAGAGTTCAGTGAGTTTCCCCTGAGTTTCAAACATAGTCTAAATTCTCTGAGTTTTCTTGGTTGTTTTGCGATAATATCAGAGAATTTAGTGAGTTTTACTTGACTATCAAACATAGTTTAAATTCCCTGATTTTCTTGGTTGTTTTGCGATAAATCAGAGAATTTAGTCAGTTTTCCTTGAGTATGAAACATAGTTTAAATTCCCTGATTTTTCTTTCCGAAAAATCAGAGAAGTCAGTGAGTTTTCCCTGAGTCAAACATAGTCTAACTTCTCTGAGGTAGTGAGTTTTCCTTGAGTATCAAACATAGTTTAAATTCCCTGATTTTTCTTTCCGAAAAATCAGAGAAGTCAGTGAGTTTTCCCTGAGTCAAACATAGTCTAACTTCTCTGAGTTTTCTTGGTTGTTTTCGATAAATCAGAGAATTTAGTGAGTTTTACCTGAGTATCAAACATACTTTAAATTCCCTGATTTTTCTTTCCGAAAAATCAGAGAATTTAGTGAGTTTTCATTGAGTTTCAAACATAGTTTAAATTCCCTCATTTTTTTCCGAAAAACCAGAGAGTTCAGTGAGTTTTTTCCCTGAGTTTCAAACATAGTCTAAATTCTCTTTGGGTTTTCTTGATGTTTTTTTTTTTTTCCGGAAAATCAGAGAATTCAGTGAGTTGTTCCTGCGTTTTCAACTATAGTTAAAAAAATTTTTCGCGAAAATTCCGACAATCCGGTGAGTTTTCCCTGCGTTTCAAAGAAAGTTTAAATTCTTCGAGTTTTCTAGGTTTCTCCCGGTTGGTGGGAAAGCTGGAGAACCAGATGTGTTGCAGGGTTTAAAAAAAAAAAAGGTGGAATGGAGTTCAAAAAGGAAATGCGTCATAACAACCGCCCCCCCCCCCCAAAAAAAAAAATTGTCATCTTAAATGGACCCCTCCGATTTCCCAGACCCTTCGTCTGCCTATGGATAAATAGGGCTCTGTGTCTTTTCACGTGAAAATGACCGAGCAACTCGGTTTTTTTCTCCGTTTTCGCAGCCATTTTAAAATTTGTTATTTTAGTCCTAAATGTTTTCTCTTTCCTCTTCCTGATTTATGGCGCAAGGTTGGTTTCTCGAGCCCAAGTTGGTGTTTCCATCCGCTAGTTGTGTTGTTAAAACGTCACAATGTAGGAGCATCTGCCACCCTCTTTACTTGTCAGCTGTTGCAAAGGGCTGGAAAAGCTTGTTATGAAGGTCATTCAGTTCTTGCATGAGTCATAGGGGAGGAGCTAGGTCTAGACCAGACTACTACGGTCAGTGTTGTTTGCCAACTACAAGCCATGTAAGGAAACTAGTATAGTCACCGCCCGTAGAACACGTGATGTTTTAAAGGGCTCACATGACCAGAGTTCACCCCACGATAAGCCCAATGCGGTTAGTTTGTTATGAAGTCCTCACGTCAGCAAATTTAAAGTAACATTAATTTCAGTTTTTTTTTCCAGTTTGAAGTCGATATTACTGCATGGCATAGAACAGGAACACGGATTACAAACAAAAACGTCAAGTGTGCCGTAAAAAAAAATATGGGGTTATATGATTGAAGTATAACTTTATTTGCTAAAGTGTACACGGATAAAAATTTATGATTTTTCATTTGAATACTCAAACGTGCAATTTAGAAAAAAACCCATCTGTTTAAGTGCTTTAAGGATGATTGTAAGTCGTAAAGCTTAATTAGATACAATTTCCTGAAACATTGTAAGTTTGATTATTTAAATTAAAAAATCATCAATTTTTATCCGTGTACGTTTTAGCAAGTAAAGTCAAACTTAATAAAAGTAAACTCATATAACCCTTTTTTTACGACACGTTAGACGTTTTTGTTTGTATCTAACTTCGACTGAAGCAGTGGTGGCCTAATTGACACATACAAAATCCTTCCTAAGAAAGTGGATGTTTCTGCTGAGAATTTCTTCACCCTTCGAAAGGATTGCTTCTGTACCAGTGATGATCTTATTTTAAAACATGTGTGAGGACAAATGCTCGCAAAAACATTTTTGCACATGTGTACATGACAGGTGGAACAGGCTACCCGTGGATAGAAGTACTGCCACTATCACTGCCACTATCACTGCCTTTAAGAGGAATATCGATGCAGCCATTCAGTGTGGACTGCTAAAGCCCGACTCGGGCTACTCCCCCACCTGGTTTACCCCCCCTCCCCCCCACCTACTCCCTTATTTGCATTTGTATAGTACAGGCTAAAATAAAATTTAACATTCATGTGTCTAGCCTAGTTTACTTTTAGTAGTAACGTTAGCATTTATTTAACCTTTTTTAGAGGAGGAGGAGGGGGGGGGGGGCTTTAAATTATTAGAGGAGTGCGGGGATGTGGCCTCAATCGCCAAAAGACCACTTCCGGCGATGCAATGTAAATCCGGTAGACACGTACGCAACTGTTCGTAATGTCCGAAAACAAATATAATTTAACCTACCTTGGTCGAAAATCGGCAACTCATGAATAAAAAAAAAGTTGAAGTGAACCAAACTATGGAACGGTTTGTTAATTGTTTACGTTTACAGGCAAAAGTTTTAACACCGCACTTTCCATTTTTGTGTATTCATTTTTTGAGCATGATGATTGCTTCGACTTTTAAGGTTTGCTGTACACAAAAATAAAGGCAACCGTCTTCCTTTTTTCTACACCATCAAAACACCACTTCGCATTGGAAAAATTGCAGAGATGGTGGTGATCCCACAGAGACGATTGGTGAAAGACATTCATCGTTTGGTAGCATTCTAGATTTAACAAAACCAAATGGTTGTGCTTTTTAGCTTGTTTTATTAAATAACACATTGTGAAACAAACACAGGCTGCTCCTTTCAATACGCATTAACAATTTAGCCCTAAAACGACCTAGAAGGAAGGATAATTAATTCTTCTTCTTCCAGATAACGACAGATTTTTGAGGCGCTCTGGTTCTGAAGCCAGGTGCCCAAAAATGTTCAATTCAAAGCCGTTTTTCGTTTGTTTGGCAGGTGCATAGGTGCAAAACCGACAACAAATTCATGACCAAAATTATAACGTCGCAACTATTCATAGACAAATTTAACCAGTACACCAACCTATAAATTTTCATAGCATTTTTAAAGTTCATTTTGCACCTTTTTCGTCATAGAGGTTATTAACCACAAATATTTCCTAGAAAGTTTTTTTTTAACGTAAAGGTTTTGTCAGTTTTTTTTCAATACTTAAATCCTGTCAAAGTATTTCACACTAACCTACACTCATCCCAGATTAGCATTTCATGTGTTTTCGCAAGGCCCATCTAAAATGCTGACTGCTTGCTTTGTAATATGCAGGTAAATGGCTATATTATATATTTCCTTGTTTTATCAAAGTTGTTCTTTTGGGGAAGAAATGTTTGAAACCAGAGCTAACAAATTAACTGGAAATTGTTGATTTGAGCTTAGGGAGTGCTAAACTTTGTTCTACATTATGTTTGCAGGAAAATGACGGTGTGATGCCACCTTTCCTGCGCTACGAGTGCAAAAATACGTGGATATCACACCTGTAGGGCTCTATACTCTATACAGCTACTCTTAGAATCTACAAATGGGATATTTACGTGGTTTTTGCACTTGTAGTGGAAGGAAGTGTGCCGTCATACAGTCAGTTTCCTGCTAACATAATGTGGAACAGAGTATAGAGCAGTGACATTTGCCGCCATACCGGCACAGATTGGCAGCAGTATGGGTTTTGGAGGGCATAACTACAAGGTGCACTACATAAAAATGGAGGGAAAAACAACGGAAGAGCGGATTTCTTAGGCTTAAAATAACGTTGTTTTCTCCAACAACAAAAATCGCGCGTATTAGGTCTAAGAAATCACACTTCACAGCATCGGCTTCAGTATGACGCCCGTCTGTTTCTCTCTGCAGTGCCCCTTGCAGCTAACCCATTAAGGCTCCAGCATAGATTTATATACAATAATACTACGTCGTGTCACTACTCTATAGTGGCAGAATACAATATCGAAATACCGCCGGCGCTACAAAATCGAGAAAAAACTGTATTTGTGAAATAGGAAAACGGCTGTATGCAGAAGGCAGATTCCAACCGTTTTATATATATATTTTTTTCAGTTAGGGTTGTGCAAAAAAAATACAGTCGAATGATGATGTCCACCCCTTTGTGTTCTTTAAAGTAGCAACAAACCAGCACACATCGGAGAATTACGATAATAAAAGGAACAATATGTGTATATTTAAAAAAAAAATAGAACTACATAGCCACACGCTGAATGGCCAAAAACGATTCGACGCTACATTCCTGACACTCGAGGATGAAAATGGAGGGAGGGAGTATTGCCCTCCAACAGCTGGCGTCCTCCCTCAAGATTTAAGAATTTTGGAAAGCCGCCTTTATTTCCAAGGCTGCCAGACCAGTGGCACACAAGTTCACTGGAAACTCTCATGCGTGAAAAATTCACAACCATGTCTCCGCCACGCAAGCTTGAACTTGGCAGGGAAGTTAGGGAGAATCAAGAAACTTAACACTTATGTACAGAAAACAAAACCAAAATCGTTTGATATTTAAAGGTGCCTTTTCACGTTTTTAACTCCTAGATGCCGCATCGTAGAACTAGAACCTTCGATCAATATAAAGAAAATAGCGGTAAATTAAAAAAAAAAGAAACTACACTTCACTGCTGCGCCGCGAATTTTCATAACTAAAACGAGACCACGTGACCCATATCAGCCTATTGGATGACGGAGATCCTGGAACGTGGATGCTGTGTTTAGAATATGGGCAACGCTATCGAAACAGTTAACCGGCGCCTTTAAGGTAAGGTTTAACTGAACCGAAGCCAAAATACCAAAGAAACACTAATAAGCTTTCCCGTAAGGTTTCAGATGCCATAATTTGTGATAAGTCCACGTCAAACCTTACTTCTTGTTCTCAATCATTGCAACCACCAGAGACAAATACTGCAAATACTACGTCACATTTCAGAACAATACGAATTAAATTAGTTAAAAATTCAGCCTAATCACATTATATTACAAAGATGAAAACACAAGCTTTCACTCAGCCTTACAGAACATTCTCAACTGCCACCACATTCAAACTAGGCTCCTCCCACTGTGGCTAAGCAACCACAAGCCATGCAGAGCAGTCTTCCCAGCAGATGGCATCTTCTCAAATGCCAATATTCCCTCCACATCTCAGGTGCAACAATATCAAACCTTACTTCCCTGCTGGCAACTAAATAAATATTCAACAATTAAATATTTCAAATAAATCAAATAAATATATAAATAAGTAAATAAGCAAATTAATAAATAAATGTACCTTGCTGGCAAAATGAACTTAACAAACAAGGGCTATCAATACCAACTGTAAAGTTAACCAATAACTTAACAATTTTAGTTATTAACTAAATAATTCAACAAATAAGAATAAAAAATGTAGCCACTAACTAGTTCACAATGGGTGTAGATTAAATTAGTGCCCAACTTTCAAATCTTTTGACGCCTAAACATAGAAAAAATAATGTAAAATGGTTTTGTTTTGCATTGCTTAGATTATTGAGCAATATATATTTTTTTTTAATATTGGTTAAATTAAAAACCATGTAGCTTGGAATTTTAAATGAGAATTATACGATACACACATAGTCATACACACCTCAAATTATAATCCTCTGTTTTTTTAAATTAAATTTGCTTAACTTGATTGGATCTTGTGGTTACAATCTGCATTTTGTTTCCGAATCTTCTTGGAATAAAAGACACCGGTCTCCTGAGTGGCAATTACAGCTAAGTCCTTTATCTTTATCTATATCTTCATTCCGTACTTTAATCTACAACAGAGTTTATTTAGCTGCATGGTGAAAAAGCGCCTTCCGCCTGTTGAAATGAAAGCAGTGCAACGACAGACTTAACCCTTTTACAACGGGAAAATGGTTAGTGTAGCAATCAACGCACAAAGCGAGGCGCAACGTCACATCATTTGCCCTACCAATAGAGCAGCGTCATGTGACGTCATTTTAGCTACGAGATACAATTTGGTGGGCATAGCTACAAGGTGCACTAGATTAAAATGAAACGGAAAAAACGGTACTTCTAGTCAAGACAGTGCTTTGAGAGGGGATTTCTTAGGCTTAAAAGAACGTTGTTTTCTCCAACAACAAAAATCAAGCGTTATAGGCTTAAGAAAGTCAATCTAATAGCATTGGCTTCAGTAAGACGACCTTCCTTTTTCCCACCAGTACACCTTGCAGCCAATCCAGTTACTGGCTCCACCATAGAGTTATACATAATAATACTACGTCGTGTCACTGCCCTATACGTCATCATGTTTTTAAACAAGGTCCACTTCTCAAAAAAATTAATTTTTTTTTCTACTTGATATTCCCTGTGCTCACGATCTAATAGAGCAGTGACATTTGCCGCCATATTGGCACCAGTATGGGTTTTGGAGGGCATAACTACAAGGTGCACTACATAAAAATAGAGCGAAAAACAATGGAAGAGCGGATTTCTTAGACTTAAAATAACGTAGTTTTCTCCAACAACAAAAATCGCGCGTTTTAGGTCTAAGAAATCACTCTTCACAGCATCGGCTTTAGTATGACGCCCTTCTGTTTCTCTCTGCAGTGCCCCTTGCAGCTAACCCATTAAGGCTCCAGCATAGAGTTATATACAATAATACTACGTTCAACGTTGTGTCACTGCTCTATAGTAAAATTCCCAGTCTTTCAGTAAGGCCGCTAAAAATTAATTAAATTGCTCTTGGGAGTGGTATTAAAAAAAAATTGACGCGAGCGGGTGGTGTTTTTTTTTTCCGTTTTATTCGTAATTTTTCAGATGCCGGCGATGGCTTATGTTTTTTTTTTACCAAACAAAATAAAATCGGTCGCTTACATTTTGTTGTGGAGTACAATATCTGTGTTTTAATTCTAGGGTGAGAGCGTGCAAAAGTTGCACATTTGATAAATCATTCTTTAGATCTAATTTCTTAGTTTTGACATGCCTCTGAACCAAGGCCCGCTGAGATAGTAACTGCGCTCCACTCCAGGCCCGTCAGCTCGCTTCTGTTTAGTGACAGACACGCTAGGAGTCGTCCAGTACCGTACGGATTGAGAATCCAAATAAATTTGCATCTGGACTAAGTGAATGCGTGAAAAGCCCTGAATATGCGCCAGATCTCGCAATTTGATAGTTACCTTTACGTGTTTAAAGTCTATATTGTTCTGATACCAATCCTCATGCCGTACGGTACTAGACGACTCCTGGCGTGTCTGTCACTAAACAGAAGCAAGCTGACGGGCCTGGAGTGGAGCGCAGCTACTATCTCAGCGGGCCTTGCTCTGAACGACCCTTGGATTTGTTTTGAGGCGACCACGTAAATGGCGCAAAGAGCGATGTGGTCATCGGCTCCAGAAAATGTTTGATGAAAGTGCAGATGCGAGATCGGATTTTTAATTTTTTTATTTTTAGACAATGTCATAAAAACGTTTCATGCACTCCCGAGAACCACTTAATTAACTTTTAGCGGCCTAAAGACAATTCATTTCCATTTATTTGCGAGCGGTTGCTACACGGGCCGTTTGCCCTGTATGGTATCCCCGAGTGTTTGATATGAAATCTGCAATTTGTGTGTTGTATACACTCAACTCCTTTCCAGAAAATTTCACTTGACCTTAGGCCTCGGGAAATTAAATCTGCAAAGCAGTTTCGTGCTAAAACACTCAGATTGTAGATTTCATATAGAAACATTCGGAGTATAGCCGAAATGACAATTGTTAAAACATTGCACCCAAACCTGCCTCTACCTTCCTAAAATATTGCAAACGCAAGGCGACCTTATGATGAAACGCTGTTTTGTACGAAACATTTTTTTTTGTTTTGTTTATATTAGTATAATGAGCGCGTCGTAAAATGCACCAATATTTTCACACTCGCTGAGTCTTGCAAAGCTTCACATAGATTCTGTCTAATTTACACAAATTAATAAAATTCACAAAGAACGGCTGATTCGTTAAGGCTAACAAATATTTACCAAAATTAGTAAAGAATCACAATTATTAAAGGTACATTCCTCCCGGTTGGCTTTCTTGTATGGCTCAGTTTTGCACCATTACTTTAGATGTGTGCAAATGTTGCAAAAGGCATTCATTTTCCAGTTTTTTTCCTGGTGAGAAACGGTTTTGCTACTTTCGGTTTTGCAACTTGTGTAAATGTCGCAAAAGCTATTTCGCCACGCAGGATGCTCGCGTTTAGTGAGAAGGTATGTCCTTTTAACATTCTCAAAAATTACTATTTTGCTAAAACTCACAAAGAACGGGATCACGGATTCATGAAAGAAAATTCATCAACATTCACAAATCCTCGCTATTCGCATTCGAAAGATTCACTAAAATTCACCGAGTTGCAAAGGTCATAGAGTTTCACACATTTTCACAAAGAATCTCAAGTTCACAAAGATTCGGAAATATTTACAAAGAATTGCAACGATTCACAATTACTGATGATTCACAACGTGCCACACTGATTCATAAGGGGATGGGTGGGTGGGGAGGGAGGGGGGTGAAGGACGAAGGTGTGCGTGCACGGCCCGCCTATTATTTTTTTTTTTACACGGACCATCCAGAGCCGATGCGTCTTTCGGATCTCGGGCGTCATTCGGATCACGTATTTTGACGGCCAGATTTCGGTTGCCGGGACAAGTTTTAGCGTGCGGGCGTCGGATGTTATGTAATTAGCCGCAGCGAGCGCGACGGAAAATTGAAAATCATAATTTTCTTGCGATCCCGTCAGTCCGTGTAAAAAAGTTATATGCGCACGGCACGCGTCGTGCCTGCCTGTCCGTTACAAACTGTTAACGGCCTAATCAACCAACCCCATAATATCTATGAGAGCTCTTGTCGGCGCCTTTGAAGTAGTATACAGACGACTTACCTTTCCTTTATTTGTGTAAAGTTCAACAAGCATTTCCTTTCTGCAAGATTATAGCAAATGCTTGTCAGTGGTTGTTATCATGTTTTCAAATTTGAATCTCGGCAGGAAGTACGGAAAATAGTTCAATAAACCGGCAATAAATAATTCAACCTTTTTTCCGATTTAATCAATGGTCGTCGTAGCTGAGGGACCATCCGTATATTACGTCAAGTTTGTTGGCCTATTTTGAAACACCCACCCACCCCTTTGTCACAAATGACATACAATTTAAACCAACCCCCTAATAATTACGTCGTACTTCCACAATCACACCCCCCCCCCCCCCCAAAAAAAAAGGATATATTTCTTAGTACTGGTTTAAAGCTTGGGAGTTTTTCTGTGTGTATAAACGGAATTGTATGTGAACTATTGTTTTCATAAATAATATGCCAACAATTAAGATGATGTGAACACAAAAACGACACCTTTACAGGAACAGGTTAAAGATCGTTTTTATTGCCAGCCAAAATTACCTGTATTTTATGCACTCTCATGGTTCTCAGTGCTTCTTCCAGAGAAAGAAAGTTGGCTTCCCTGCCAGTCCCGTAGTGATTCCTCTGCACATGCGCGGGCGCAGTCCTCCTTATAAGCGCTGGGGTTGTGCCATGCTTCATCCGTTTTCGATCCTCTCAATTGTCACCAAGGTAACGCAAGAGGGGAGGAAGGGCGGGCTGGAGCGCAATACAGGTAATGTATATTTCGGCTGGCAATAAAAACGACCTTTAACCAGTTCCTGTAAAGATGTCGTTTTTATAGTTGCCTCGAAAATGTACATTACCTGTAGGGCCTTGGTGACGCCAACCTGGCTACGGACTGGCTACCCTGAAGCCAAATGGCTCAATGAACCTGAAAGCAACTGGAGTAGGAGTGACCGAAGACGTAACAGGGACGGAGTAGGATTGAGTGAAGATGTAACAGGGACGTTTGCTGCGGATCAGGATGATGTCATGGAACAATGACGTCAGGCGTTGGAAACGAGTCAGATCAAGCGGTTGCAAACAGGTCCCAGGGTAAAGGAGAAACAGCCGCCCAAGGTGACTGAGACCAGCAGGGAACTGGAGAAGTAACGAAGGTATATCAATAAGTGTTTTTTTGTGTGCTGAAGATGGCAATAGGAATGATCCTAACCATTGTTCCAAGCTAAAGGATGGTAGGCTCGGTCCAAGAAAAATCGAGACGGCATGGTGGATGGCTGAGATCAACCGACGGAGTGGAGGAGCAGACGAGGAGTCAGGACCGTACACCTAAAATGGGAGTAGTTTGGTCAAGGTGAAAACGGATCCGTGTGTGGATCACACTGTCACCGGATTGGTGTGCGGTTAGCGCATTAAGGGAAAAGGGTGGCTTTGACACCTGAAAGTCAAAGGAAAGACAACGCCTCATGGGAGCACTCAGCGAGGACGCTAAAGAGACACAGGCCTGATGGTGATCCAGTAGTAAACACGGCGAGGCAGTGATACGATCTGAGCAGGTACTGTAAGGACCAAGGAGCACCCCGGAGTGGAGTGGCAGCGACAGAAGAACGTTGTGGTAGGACGGCTTATCCCAGCGACGATCCGCTAGAAGTTCGGAAATAGGCGTAGGATCGTGATGGATCGTGGAGAATTGTGGATCGTGAAGAGAGACTGGTGTATGTCTATCGATGAAGAGGATTGCGGGAGGAGGCTAGGAAACGAAAGGCAGGTAGAATCACGTCCAGTACCAGTCGAGGGCATGTCGAATAAAGAGGATAGTGGACGCGGGTGGTGTAGCAAGGTACCGGACTGGGCGGCTTGGTAAAGAGCCGTATTGTCTTGTTCGGCTGATGCAGGGAATGAGCAGGAGTGACTCCCTTTATTGTTAAAAGAGAGGGACTTCGTCTTTTCCTGTAAGAGGGATAGTCGGCCTCTGTAGATGCTTAGACCGATGCTGACAACGGGGCTGCAGCGCAGCAGGATCAATAAAGATCATTGATGGAAGGTTGTGAGAAGCAGGCGGATGGGTTCAAAGTACAGAGGAGCCAGGAAGAGGCCGTTGTCTCGATTGCTGCCTATTCGAGATGTAGCCTGGACGTTGAGACATGCTAAGGGAGCCTTGGTATGAAAAGGTTCCTCACTGCAGAAAGGAAATCGTACCTAGCGGCGTGTCAGTCGCACGGGATAGGAGGCGTGATGTTGTGCAGATGGTAAGCTGAGCTGGGAGCGAAGCGAGATGAGAGGTGAATGAAGAACAAGTGTTTAGGACATAGGATCAATGATTATGATCGATCCGGGAATAGCGGGTGCAAGGGATGGTGAGGCATCCTTGCCAGGATCTTTAAGGATCGCAGCTGAGAGTAACGTGGATGTCATGTTGGGAAGGCAGAGGATTGTATGATACCATGTAGAGTAACGTCACAGATGGTTGTCTTACTCAATGGAATGTGCTATGCTGAGCTGTGGGTTGCTGAGGTTGATTTATCGTTACCTTGGTAAGGAGACCCAACATGTGGTTGGAAGAAAGGGGGTCAGGTTGTTGTGTCATTGTGAAGGCATCAAGGAAGGGATTGAAGATAGGGGCATACAAGGCGCCGGGAGAGCTTGGACGGCACGGGTCCTAACCGGGAGTTGCAAACCCCAAGGTGGGATCGGAAGGATCAATCCCTAGTAATTGATAAGCAGCAGAAGACGGGATATGGAGCGGAGGCGTAGGATCCAAGCAGACTTGAGTTGTTACTATTACAAAAACAGTACTTTTTTTTTTCGATCGAGAGGACCGAGCGGAGCAGACTGTAGGCGTACATGGGGACTTGGACTTGTTGAGGAGCAGTGTGTAGTACAGCCGCACAGGACGGAGCAGAAGAAAGCTGATCGAGCTGCATCGTCCGAGCATATATTTGAAAAGGGCTGCGCAGTAGATCAAACAACAGTATTAAATACTGGGAGAATAGGAAAGCGATAGTCGATAATACAAAGCCGACAGGAGGCGGTGAAACGGCCAAGTCCAAGGAGGCTGCGCAGAAGTAATACGCAGCGGGCAGCATTGCTGACAACGTCTGTAGCAGCCACCCGGGGGTATCGAAGATCGAGGAGTGTAGGATCGAGGGATCGAAGGATTGAAGGATTGGGGGCTCGAAGAGATGGAGGTAATCCGAGCCACTCCGGGTCGCGAGCCCGCCACAAGAGGGAGCCTCTTGACGAGATATGACTCTGTATTATGTAGCTACAGAGGATCGACGAGGAAGAAGGAGTGGAGATTGTGAATCTGCCGTGGATGGTGATGAGGATGGGTGAGGCCGAGGTGGATCGCCGAGGAGGATCGTGCTAACGAACCATTCCTGTAAACAATGACCTACAAGGGGCTAACCCAGCCAAGAGCACCCTGACTCCTTCTCTTGAGGAATGCAGGGACCGGGATCGAATTGTGATGTTGCTGTTCCTTATGGGATTGGAGGATCGACGAACGAAGAGCAATGGAAGAGCAGCCGCATCGTGGAGCAGCAGAGAAAAAGAGATGAAGCACTGCACGGCCCCAGCGCCTATATAGGAGGACTGCGCCCGCGCATGCGCAGAGGAATCACTACGGGACTGGCGGGGAAGCCAACTTTCTTTCTCTGGAAGAAGCACTGAGAACCAGTAGAGTGCATAATATAGAGGTAATGAAGATTTTCGAGGCAACTAAAAATATGATGCAAGATTGTTCTGTCACATTTTGGAAATACCCGCCTACCCCTACGTCACAAATGTCACAATAAATCAACTATCCACCCATCCCCCAGAATGCGACATATATATGGACGGCCCCCTGAGGTGAGTTCAATCTAGTTCACAAGTTGATATGGAATAGAAGAGGGACCCTGGCAAAGTTCCTGCCAGTCAGCTCCGGCCAGTGTAGTGTGCGAGGCTAACACCATCTTCATTGGTTATGGGATATATTCTGGAGTATTCTGGGTTCTGGGGATTATCCGGCTCGAATCCCTGATCTCCCCTCCCCACCCCCGTTTTACTAGACGATTTTCTCCTAAAAACGTCTAGTAATTTGCTTCTGATGAAATAAAAAACTTCAAGAAATTTCCTAAAAAAAGCCGAGCATTGTCTTGCAGGATTTTTTTTTTAACTTGGAGAAACAAACCTGTATAAAGGCACATTGTGGAATTCGAACCTGCATTCACTTGATTTGGAGACGACGACGTCCCACCGCTAGGTCCTCTGGAACTTCTCACAAAACCGGCGATGCGTATGAGGAACCTTCTTAACCCTCCCCTCCCCCCTCCCCCCCTCATTTCTGATGTTCTAGCTGTTCTTATTTTTGGACTCCCTGATCACTCGAGAGAATAAAATATACACGGTAAAAAGATGGAGAACAGTCATGTCCGAGTCAATTCTCTAAAGACACGACGTCCAACAAACGTCCATTTTTCACCGGTACAACCAAAACGTCAGTTCTGAATTAGGTTCAGTTGCACCAAAAAAGACGTCCATTGGGACGTCCAGTGGAATTAACCATGACCCAGCTCTGGAGGTCTAACCATCACCCAGCACGACAAGCACTAAGATTCAAAGTGTTTGCTCAATCCAAATCTGGTGCTACTGCAAAGCTAGGGGACTTAGCAGCGAGTATTGCGTATTAGGTACATAATACGCCCGCCAGAAACGCTGTATTTATGCTAATCTGGACAATAGATTCCCGCGCAGGGATTACGCAACAGCAACAGGCCGTGCGCATGAGGTAACCCATTGGTTAGCAATTGGCTACTACTTTAGGTTAGCAACCGGCTCTCGGCCTCTGGTGGGTTGCACCAATTGGTCGAGATACAGATTTCCTTCACACAATAGTAAGGGGGACTAGGAAGTGTTGGTGTTAACACTAGGCTGCTACAATAGGACGTCTATAGCTGACGTCCAGTTCCGAGCAATTTTGGACATGCTTTGGCCCTATTTTGGAATTGGTTTAAACATTTTTTTTTGTAAATTCCATATTCCGAACTTAGCACGTACCCTAAATCCACATACAATATTCTTATAGTCAATGCACTAATGCCACACATTCCGTAATTCGAAAACAAAAACGAACTCGTTTGATGGTACGGTATGGTTTAACTGAACCAAGGTCAAAACAGCAACGGAACACAAATAAGCTTTCCTGTAAGGTTTCATATACCACACTGTTGCTGAAGTGTTAAGTCCACGTGAAACCTTGTGGTTCTTAACATTGCAGCTAGCAAAAAAGAAACAAACACTTCAAATCTAACAGGGGAACTAACAGTTATTTAGTGCATTATTACATCTTTTAATACAATGCAAATTAAAGTAGTTCCTAACTTTAAAATATTTTGATGTTAAAACATAGAAATAATAATATAAAACGACTTTGTTTCGTAGTGCTTAGGTTATTGAGTATTATATTTCTTATATTTGTTTAATTTAAAACCATGTAGCTGGAATTAAAAAGAATTAAATGCATAACACGCATAAACAGCCATGCGCCCATCATAATTATAATTCCCTGATTTTTTTTTATTAAATTTTCTTCAGTCGTTTTCTTTCACGTCAGCACCCTATTCACGATTCATGACGATTATTTTGAAACATTTTAGTGTGATGGTTACAATGGTTGAGGGCAGCAGTAAGGTTTCACGTGGACTTAACACAGTATTGTGATATTTGAAACCTTAACAGGAAACCTTATTTGTGGCCGTTTGCTGTTGGTCTGGTTCAGTTAAACCTTACCATAAACAACGAACGAGTTCGTTTTTGTTATCTAATTCGTGACATTCTGGCATACAATGTTTGCTATGCTTTGAGCAAAGATAGTAGTAAAACCAAAACTGGTATTACAGAAGCCACCAAGATTCCAAAAAAGTAGTGATATCATTCATCCACGGAAAGGCCGCCAAGGTTAATCCTGTTAGTCAAGTTAATCGTAGCGAATAATATACTTTGGACGTTAAATGAAAACTAGAAGATTGTTGTGTAGCAATATTCTAGTTTTTGATTTAACTTGTGAACTATTAGTCGGTGCGATTAACTTGGCAGCCTGGTTGAATGATATCACTACTTTCAAAGGCCGATCATTTTTGGAAACTTGGTGATTTTGAATGAATATCAAGCGCTTGTCTGACAGTGTTTATCCGTGCTTGTCTTTACTTTAATGAGTTCTTGTGGATTTGTCACCTTTCGCAATTTATGTAATGCAAGTACGTAAGGCGTCTTTTATTTCTCTTTAGTATATTGGGGACAATTACAGTCGTGCCATAGCAAGATATGTTACACCGTATACAACACTAAAGAAGAAAAAATAGAAATGAGTGAAGTCTGGGATGATATTTGCAGATCATCAGCAAGCAGTCGATTATGATCGCTTAGTTTAAAAGTTATCTCTAATTAGACGATGTGGCTCGTATGAGATAACGGACAGATTACTTGACACTCGTTTGTAAGGTAAAAGCAATTCAATTCTGTTCACTAATACAAATATTCCTAGTGAAAGAAATCGTTGTCACAAATCATTTTCGGAACATAAAACGCTCAAAGAGCTTGATTCTATCGTCAGGAAGTATTTTTTAGAGATGTGCAAAACTCGAAATTTCGAGTCGAGTTCGAGTTTGACTTCGTTGTGTAAACTCGACTCGATCCTAAAACTTTAAACTCGAAATTTTCGAGTTTCGAGTTTTACGGAGTATTGCGATGGGAATCTCGTTACTCCTTTTTGCTTCTGTCGGTCTGAGACGTTCTCTCCTCTAAAACCTTTAGTTTCGGATAAAGGAGATCTATGTTGAGTTTTAGCAAAAAAGATCGTAATATCTTCAACAAATTGCAACAAAACTTACCAAATTTACTTAAGTTTTGTATAAAAACTGCTTAAAAACTGGAATATTTCTTGCAGTTATATAGTGCCTGTCGTGTGTGTAGTGTTTTTCATATAGGAAAAACTAATTTTTTTGGTTCAGCATTCGCATGGTTCCCTCCAAAATACTGAAAGAATTTCCCCTGAGTTTTCCAGGTTTTCAGAGTAGTTGAGGTCAATTTCCAGGTTATTTACCGTAATTTTTGGTAGGAAATTTTTTCGCAGATGGATTAACAGTTTTACTTGTTTCTAGGGCTGACATGTTGCAAGAAATCAGGTCTATTTATTGAACTTTTAGGTTTCAACACGTAAAGTATTAATATATATTTTTTACCACAATGTCTTAACATACTATGTTTAATGCACTTTGGCCTTGGCCCAAAAACCTGGCTTTGCTTTTCTCCCGGAGTTTTCCAGGTTTTTTTTTGAAAAATCATAGAATTCCCCGAGTTATTCTTAGTTTGTAAAACCATACTCAAAACTCGAACTCGACTCGAAACTCGATACTCAACCCCCAACTCGACTCGAACTCGACTCGACTTGAAAAAGTTGTGATAGCACACCCCTAGTATTTTTACATAACCAGGTGAACGATTACTATTCATACAGTCCTGATTCACTAAACAACCGCTGTCTGTACGTTGCAAAGGATGACCTAAAAAGGTTTTTGCCATATAAAATAGTGATATGTGAGCCAAACGCCATAAGGGTAACAGGATCTGCCAAGTTTTGGCCATATAAAGAAGTGATATCAGAGCCAAAATGGCTGCGACCAAATTTATGGTTTGAGCCGCGATCACTAAAGCTTAAAAACGCATCGTCACCAAAAGAAGAGCGTGCAAATCTACCGTGGCATCATCTAGAGGCAGTGATATTGTTGACCTTCACAGATTGCTCCCAGGTGCACGAGGACATACCAAATTTTCACTCAGTAATTAAGGAGACTAGTGGCTGGTTTGTTTCGTTAAAAAAAATGGCGTTGTTCATTCCTTCGCTTGATGCAAGCAAGTGGTAGATAGAATTAGATAGGGAAAATGTTCACATGTTCTGCTGACTTTCATTCGGTTAATACCTCTTTAACTGACAATCATCGAGGTGTCAGTGTTAAGGTTGAGTGATCAGGGGTTGCGACGGAAAACTTGATGACAGAACTTTTGGCTGTGATGTCGTTATTTTATATGGCGATAACTTGACGGATTCATTTTGTACGATATAACCCCTTTTGGTTGTTTAACGCCGGTTTAATGTCCGTGGTAAGCGAAGCAACAACAAAAAAATAAATAAGGGTCCGAAGCACTATATTTGTTGTCAATTATAGCATTTATTCACTGGTTTTTATTGCGTCTTCTAAATATCATTTACCCCGTTGTAAATGACAAGACGTGCTCGACTATGATTAAACGTCAAAGGACGTCGCATTGTGGACGACCGTCAGTCGTCTTCTGGACGTCTCAAATTGGACCTGACCACGACTGGACATTTTGGACCACAAATGGACGTCGAGTGTTGTATGGGTAGGGCTGAATGAGCTCAGTGTATCGCCGTCATGATACTGAAACGTAACTCTCTAGGAGTTCCCGCCCATTTGTATGAGCCAGTAAGGGGATTGGGCGAATGTAGTTCTAGCATCTTAACGCACCAAGCGAATTTTGCGTAAACGCTGACAGTTAGAAGCTAAAGAATCATAAATCGTTAGTTTTGAAGAAAGTGGCTGCCCATTCCTGCCTTGCTTGCAAACAATCTTCACAAACGTTAAACTATTAAGTCAAATGTGTCATTTCATTCACAGTCTTCTTTAAAAGGCAAAGTCTCATAGCAAAAACGACGACAAGAATCCCCATAGTAGGACGGCTAGAGGATTGAATTGTTCACTTTCTGTGAAAAGCATGAAATTTGATTTGGATGCACATGAAGGGTAACTGGAAAAAAATAGCTATGATAGCAAATTCACCCCCCCCCCTTCCCCCCTAAAAAACGTTTTATTGGCTGTACTCCTTAACCGACAACTAATCAAAAGCACAATGTGAAGCAAAAACGTTCAGGACACAATTCTGGACAAGAAATGTGGTATACGCCTTTTAGGTAAAAGCAACCATTGAACCCCAAAATCGTATTTCAAGTTTATCCCCAGCATCAAGCGCTCCGTTGTTCAGTTGGTTGTTATAGTGAGGTTCAGTGCTCTTGCGAAGCCTATAATATCCCGAAATGGATATGCTTAAGGTTTTCTAAAAGGTGGGGATCTATTCTTTCCATCAATCCTAACCGAAATTGTTTAACTTGGTTAGGGACCGTCCTACGTCCATTTAAAGGTACAGCTGTAATTGGTGTAGCGGCTAGTTTAAATTTCAAAGTGCCATTGTAATGTTCAATATTTGTATTTGTATCTAAGTTAAACAAATTCGGTTAGGATTGGTGGAAAGAACAGGGCCCCACCCTTCAGAAAAACCTAAGCATGTCCTTTAGGACTATTAGAGGGCGCGCAAGACTACTATGAATTCGAAAATCGCCATAAAGCTTTCGTTGTTATGCCATTACCTTTTCACCTTCATATGGACGTAGGACGGTCCGCATCTAATTAAACGATTTCGGTTAGGATTCATGGAAAGAATAGATTCCCACCTTTCAGAAAATTCTACACATGTCCATTTCGGATTATTAGAAAGCTCGCAGGAGCACTTTGAAAACGAAAATCACCATACGCTTTCGCCGCTCTGCGATTATCTCTTCACCTTCAAATGGACGTAGGACGGTCCGTATCCAAATTAAACGATTTTGGTTAGGATTGATGGAAAGAATGGATTCCCACCTTTCAGAAAATTCTACACATGTTCATTTCGGGCTATTAGAAAGCTCGCAGGAGCACTTTGAAAACGAAAATCACCATACGCTTTTGCCGCTCTGCGATTATCTCTTCACCTTCAAATGGACGTAGGACGGTCCCTATCCAAATTAAATGATTTCGGTTAGGATTGATGGAAAGAATCGATCCCCACCTTTCAGAAAATCCAAAGTATTTCCAATTCGGGCTATTAGAAAGCTCGCAAGAGCACTTTGAAACCTTACCTCACTATAACAACCAATTGAACAATGGAGCGCTCGTGCAAATTTAGGGGGATAAACTTGAAATACGATTTTGCGGTTCAATGGTTGCTTTTACCTAAAAGACGTATACCACATTTGTTGTCCAGAATTGTGTGCTGAACGTTTTTGCTTCACATTGTGCTTTTGATTTGTTGACGAGGAGTTATAGCCCAAAAACATTTTTGAGGGACCCTAACCCCCTCCCCACCGCGGGGGGTGGTTTGTACTTGCTATTTTTAGCATAGCTATTTTTTTTCCAGTTACCCTTCATGAGCATCCATACGAAATTTCATGCTTTTCACAGAAAGTGAACAATTCCACCAATTTTTGTCCCCAAGCCGCCCTACTACTAAGCAGCAACTCTACAACGAAAACGGACGAGCGTGTCAATTCTTTGGCCAGAAGTTGAAACTGGTACGTTGTTGCCTTGAATAACAATGTGTTCTGCGTGGTCGTCACAGCAGCAAGTCTTAAAATGACGTCATGCACGGAGGACAGTTATTTTTCACACGGTACAGATCGTTCAAGCCAAAGAGATGAACTCGGAGTAGGGGGGGGGGGGGGGGGACTGAACGGGGATTGTCCGAACGTCTGTGGGGCCCTGCTTTTCAGAAAATAAAGAGATTGCAAGGTTCTTACTCATATCTGAATATTAATATCCCTGACTATCCCTGATTTTCCCTGACTTGTGTCTTCAAATATACCTGACAAACCACTTGCAATTTTTTTGAATTTTCCAATTACACAGAACCTACTGCTCATTCTGCAAGCCTTGCGAATTGACTACATCAGGGGGGTAGGTATTTATAAAAAAAGGACAAGAAGGTAGTAAGGTAGTAGCAAAGCGGGTGGGAATTACGAGACCACTCGTAAACGAAATTCTAAAAATGGAAAAAAAAAACGGTTCTGCAAAAAAAGAAAAAAAAACGCTCTAAAAAAACCAGCTCATTCTGAAAAAGAATATCCCTGACTACCACTGACTCTTCATCAATTTTTCATTTTTTTCCCTGACTTTCCCTGACTGTATTTCATATCCCTGACTATCCCTGATTTTCCCTGACTTTCCAGGTCGGTATGAACCCTGGATTGGGAGGTTGGGGGGAAGCAATGCGCCTGTTACCGACCGAAAATTGGGAAACAACCACGGGTGAAATAAATCCTAAGCAAAACAAACTCCGGGCGAAGCCGGGTACGAATGCTAGTCGATTAATAACCCAGACTGTTCATACAAACTGGGATAGCTGTCCTGCTTGACTCACGGGATTAACCTATATTATTTGGGCCTGTTCGTAATTTTCGGTGTATTAAAGGTATCAAACTGAGTTTGTTTGGTGTTAATATCACGAAGTGATACGACGACACGCATTCGGCTAAACAAGGTTGGTCGATAGACGCGTTACCCTTGCAATGGTGCCGTTGCCATCGCGATTATCGTGTCTACGGAGGGTCGGAGATTTCCTTGCCTAAATGCGCGCTAATTTTGGACAAAGCTTCTCACTCCAAACGTTATGGATCGTCGATTGTGTTGTTAATCCGAGGAAATCGAAAAGAAACCACACACACACACACACAAAAACTGAAAAACAGGCAAGAAATTGTAATTGCATTAATGCTCTGCTGAATTTCAATCCAATTATGGATTTCAGTGGGACGAATCTTGTCAAAAAAACGTTATTATTTCAACAGCTCGCCCACTGGGTACGTTCAAAGCTATCTTTCACCAAACGAATTAACTTTGTGGAATTAACTTTGTTGAGAAAAAATAGCGTGCACTTTAAAAAAAAAAAAAACTAAAACGAGAAGAATCGTCGTTTGGCAAAAAATTCTAAAACTACTCTGCATTTTTTTTTTTTAGTTTTTTTTTTAAATGGAAAAAGCCCTTCCCACCAATGAATGGAGATCCTTGCGACAAATAAGTGCCTTACTCGTAATGGAGTTACCATCTTGCTTCGTTTCTGTCAGAGGAATTTTAACTTCTTCATGATTTGTTCATGTCGAGTGGTGCCCAATTATGGTAGGAGATGGCGCACATGTTCCCGTCATGCGGCTCACGAGAGAGTATTCTCAGTAGGCATTGCTGTCTCTGCTAATGATGATGTTAGTCCTCGCTCGCTTACGGCATTAATAATAATGTAGACTGACTGGTTGGCGAACGTTTAGTCTTTTTTTTTTTTGTGGGAGGGGAACTGTCAGAAACGTCAGTCTTCAAATAAATTTTGCTTGCCATGTAGTTGTCAACATTAGTGGCAGCAAGTTTTAGTGGCACAAGTTCGAAATTCTTTCGTAAAATTGTGACGGTTTTCAGCTCAGGGCCTTAGTTTGAATTTTTGTCGGATGGGCAAACTAACATCTTTTTTATTTTTAAGACTCCCAATTGACACGTTAACATTTCCCTACCTCGACGCAAACGGGCAGGGATATCCACCTCCCTTAGCTGACTGCGAAGAATTCACCAACCGCCAATTCTGTCGCCCCTATTTTATTTCCCCCCTTTTTGTACGATTTCTTTTGAATTCATTTTATTTTCACTGTAAATTAATTCTTGGTATTTAGGCTATAAAAAAATTCCTACCCCCACCAAAAAAAATAATAATAAATAAAAATATAAAAAATTGCTAGAAAGAGATGCTCCCTCGTGGGCCACCCCTAAAAGTGGGCTCCTCTCTCATTCTTCTCATGGGATTGTTTTTCCTGTGTGCAACAAACTTTTATTATTTTTTATTTAGTAATGTTTAGGGCTTCTGGACGCATTCAGAACGTGGTAAGGCAAGCTGCCTTACATTCCCTATTAGCCTCGTTTACTATAAGGTTTGAACTCAACCTCGGTATGTAAGTAGAAATGAATTTGATTTGACTTGCTGCTCACTTGATGTCTAGGTCTAGGTAATTGACTCAAATACATTGAAATGGAATTGGGCCCATCCAACTGATCCGAAGTCAAAATAGCAAAGGAACACAAATAAACGTTCCTGTAAGGTTTCAGATACTGCAGTGTTGCCGTGCTGTTTAGTCCACGTGAAACCATACTGCTCTATCCGACCATTATACACGTAAATAAAATTAAAGCCAAAGCCCAAATTTCAAAACTTTTCATGCCCAAACAAACGAAGAATACTATATTACACTTTCGACTACTTTCTTGGCTAAATTTTGTCAGTGTCCTTCAGTTGCGTTGTCTACTTTACGTTCATCACCCTACTGATGATGCGCGTATATGTTTTCAATATTTTCAAGCACTTTTTCAGACATGGAATTTCATTATTACTTTCCAGAAAGTTCTGGGTTTTCCAGGACTCGCTCGAACCCTGAATTGCCTGTAGAGCTGTGCTAAGCACACTGAGACGAATAGTTTTTAAATAATTCCCAGCCATGTGATGGTTTAGTCAAGTAGAATGCACCAATCATTAGCTAACTATCGTGTGCAAAGGTAAAAATGGTAACAACGTCTGAATACAGCAGTAAGGTTTCACACGGACTAAACAGTACGGCAACACTGCAGTATCTGATTCTGAAACCTTACACGAAAGTTTATTTGTGTTCCTTTCCTGTTTTTTTATTTTTTACTTCGGATCAGTTAAACCTTACCTTAAGCATTATCGAGTTCGTTTTTGTTTTGTAATACTAGATATATGGTTGACTTCTTATTATTTGCAATAGAAATTTCAGATTTTTTTGGAAGAAAAAAAGCCTATATCTTTAAAAGAAAAAAAAGTGGAAAAATATTCGTGTACTAAAAACATTCTTAGCTTTTTTTGCCATCTGTTCAGCCAGTGGCAGTCTATGGTGAGGGAGGGGGCACATGGGCACTTCCCCCACCCCAATTTAGAGGTCTGTAAAGTCAACGAAATATTTATTACGTACTACATACATAAGGGGAAGGTCTTAAAATGACCTCACGTAATTTGGAGGACGGAAAGCTTATATGAACACGAAAATTTGCCCCATCCCAAACAAAAAAAAAATCACTTAAGCGGCACATAATAGCCTCGGAGCCGATATTAATTAGTGAGGGTTGACGGTGAAGTCCCTTTTCGCCAAATCCCGTTTTACCAAAAAGAAAGCAGATTAAAAGCTTTTACCTAACGGCCAAATCCCGTTTCGCCAATCCCTTTACACCAAACCTAATTTGAGAAAAGTTTTAGGTACACGAAATTTAATCCCTAATTCCTGCGTAATGGGGATTTAAAAGGCAAACATTTAACAGATACAATAAGTAGTTGCAGAATATGAGCAATTGATTTACTTGTCTTTTAAAGACTGGCAATACAGAATGAAAAACGCATACTTTAAATATTGTTTAGAATGCTTGGTCGTCACTTTTTTTTAAGAATAGTTTAGTTATACACATGTTGGTAATACGTATTCCTAAATGGGAATTCTCGTTTTGCAGAATCCCGTTTCGCAGAATCAAAATATTCTGTAAAAAAATGAAACACCGCACCAGAAGTTAAAGATACAAGCCAAATTGGAAGGAATTTGTGATATGTTGCGGTTTCTGATGTTATAATGTTCAGCGGAAGTGAGCACGGCAGCGCGAGCGAGGCACATAATTTGAAAAAAAAATGTATTCTGCGAAACGGGTGTTTGTTTCTAAACGTTTGACCATTACACAGGAGTAACGTTTTAAATTTAGTGTACCTAAAATTTCATGAACTTTATTTAGCCTAACGCGATTAGCCCTTTCAACAAAACTTTTAATCTGCTTTTAATCTGCTTTCTCTTTGTCAAAATGGGATTTGGTGAAATGGGACGTGACCGTTGTGACATCTTAATAAAAAAAAAAAGTTACTCAATGTCCTCCATTGTACCGTGTCTTTAAAAAGATCAGCTTTAAAGGTCCTTTAAACATTTGGCTACTTGAACGATCTCAACTTTTCTGGGCGGTCATTAATCACTCGATTGTGAGAGGCTATTCTGTCAAGACAGGTTTCCTGTACTCATGTCATTTTGACGGTAATTACCCGGGCGTCGAGGAGTTTATTGTTATTATACATTCCTTACATGGCGATTGTGGCCCTGGAGTTAATTTCATGTAGTATGTCCGGCTTTGTTTTCCTCTTTTAGTGCGCGAGCTTTAAAGAGGAACAAGCCTCATCCTCTTTACTCGGGCCACCCAACTTTTTTTCTCTTTAAAATAACGATTACGTAAAGGTTGATGCAGTTTCAAGACTGTATATTCTATTCTTTCCGTACTGTTGACGAAACGTGTTTTTTTTTTTTTAGGGATTTTAGCTATTTTGCTAGTCACTTGGTTCACCGTTACTGTCCGCGGATAAAAAAAAAAAGCCGTGGAAAAAAAGAGCCTAAGAAAAAAAAAGTTGCGGAAAAAATTCCAAGGGGAAAAAATTGTAAGGAACAATTGTGGGAAAAAAAGTCGAAAGGGAAATAATCATTTTGTCTGTTTGTTATTTTTCGTGTAGGTTAGCTTAGGTTATAGCCTTGGCTCGAATTTTACCAAGAAGTGTAAGAGTGTCACCAAGGAATGACTTACGTTACACTTTCTCTGCGTGGCATTTTTTAGTTCTGCTGCTTTATTTCACGGCTTTTCCCCCTCAACGTTTTCCCCCCAGAATTTTATCCCATGGATTTTTTTTTCTCGTAGATTCAGTTTAAGGTTTGGTTAGATACTGTTACCGGTCTGTTACAAGAGCCAAATTAATCAAACAAATTAAAGCACAAAATAAAATACAAAATAAAAAAAAACCAACGGGAACCCAGGCACGTTCCGCATGCCCCAGTACAAATGGGAAAGACCCAAAGGTGCAATACAAGACAGTGGAAAGCAGCTGATTAACGACAATGACTTAAAGAATAATTTAATATTTTGCACCAAAGAGGGGGGGGGGAGGGGGGCAGCAGCTCATTAAAGATGTTGGAGAGTATCTGAGGGAAATCCATCAGGGCCAGCGGCAGAACGAATGCTAAATTTCTTGACTGTTAGGTCAATTGCTCATTCATGGTAAACGTGCGGTACCTGGAGCAGGTACGGAATTGGGAAATTTCTTCCCGTACAGATCGATGGACATCTGTCTCCCGCGTAAGGTCATCAGAAGGAAAGTATGTTCTAAGCAACTGGAGCACTGGAGGTCTCCTCCTCATCAATGGTTCAGGTAGTACCGTCTTCCTTCAGACAGTGTGTGGTGTACTGGGTCTCTTGTTTTTGCACTTGAAAATAACGTATGGAAGGTCAAAATATCAGCAGTGGGTTTTTCGCTACAAAAATTGTTCCACGCGTAAATTTTGGCTACTTAATCAATTGCTTATAATCACGGTGGGCCGTCTTAAATTCTTCTTCGAGGCTTCTCCATTTTCTTTGAAGTTGTTGCTTGTTGTTGCAGAGGGCAAGAACCACGGGATACATGATTCAAGGAGATTCATGGAATCGACTGATTACTGGCATCAAGTGGTAAATCATGGAAAGACTCCGCGAGAAATTCAACTTCAGGAGCCCAGTTGAGTTGCAGTTCATCTAAGAGCTGGATTTGTAGGCAAACATAGTCCTCGAATACCTTCCTGTCAGAATGTTTGGGACTCCATCTTGTAATGGTGGATGAGGGAGGAGGAGGAAGCGCCAAATAAAAAAAAAAAAAAGATTCAGTGCGGTCACCAAAGGCCACGTTATTAGTCACCTGCCATTTAAAGATTTCAAGATCACGTCTACAGGCAACTTTGGCATGCCTGTGCTGGATACAAAAGTTGGAGGAGAGTCTGGATTGTTACAAACAGAGAAAGCGTGAGTTATCAAAAAGTCCTCTAATGCAGTGATCCTCTCAGATTTACGAGCACTGAGAAGCTGACAAGATCTTCACCAGAGTATGCCCTTTGAATTGAGATCCCCTGCAGCAAAAAGAAAACGATCTTCAGTAGTTGACAGCAAGAGGTCAAGAGTGTGGTTGATGTTTTGAAATTGTCAGCGTAAATTGCAGAGATGATAAAACAAAACTTTAGAAATTCACATAGCACCGTAACAATGTCGGAGGGGTGGCAGAGAAGGGTTACGTATTGGGCAATATTCTTGTTGACATAGATGACTACCATAATTCTAGTGGAAGCATTGGGAGAAAAAATGCTTTGTGGGAACGCCAGCCGTGTGCTGGGTTGACATTGCTAGTAGTAGCAAGCCCTATTCACTCGCTCCGAAATCCACTCAAGCTTCCATCGATAGGTCTCGCGATCAAAACGTGCTGAGCCATCTGTAAGGACGTGATACGCCAGCACTACTACTTCCGGACGAAGCCAAGAGTGAAACTGAAAGTAAAACCAAGTGTTTACTGGTAATATCAGGAGACAAGCGCTGGTCACGTGGCTCAAACGTCACTTCCGCATTGTCCGCAGTCTATGCTCTCATGGCAAAATTGAGAAACTAGAGTATCTGTAACAGAGTTTTGCACACGTTACTTGAGCGGTAAGTCTAGCAATAGAGTTATCCCGTAACGTAGTGTAGTTATTAATCCAAGGTGGTATAGAGTTCCTGAACCAAAACGAAGTTGGAGTGACAGTTCAAATGAAGGTTCGCAAAGGCAGCCTTTCCCTTATCTACAATCAGTTGCAGAAAGGATAAAGCTGTAGAATTCTGGCTGGCAGCCCTACAAGTGTTTTCCATTGTTGGACTTGAGAGTTAGGGCATAATGGAACAAGGAAGGCCATGAAGACCACCACACTTTGGACAAATAATTCATTTAGGGCAGTGGGAGACAACATGTCCGTATCTTTGACATTGGAAGCATCTAGTGATTGGGCAACATTCTTCCATTCACACCGTTGCAGAATCTAACAAACAGGATAGAAATCGTGATAAAGCTTTAAAAACTTCACTCGTTATTTCAGCAATCCAGTTTTCACGAGCTGGTTCGCAGCATTTCTGATGGGGAAACAAAATTGAAGCCTTGTTGCAGCTGTTCTTGGTCAAACGCTTAAAGATTCTTGTATTTTGATCTATGAAGTTTGTCCTAAGAATGACCGGTTTAAAACCCTCATCGATGCCTGTGAACAACGTTGTTGGTTTACGTCCTTTAATTAGTTGAAGTTTAAACCCCGACTGGTCGGTGATTTTGTCTTGCAAAAGTATAGTTGTGTTGCACTAATATGCTCTACCATGAGGTATTACAGCAATGGGAATTGTGGATACCACCTTTTTTTTGAGTTTGTTCGGTAGTAACTGGATCAGTATTTGTTCATTTGTTAAAACTTCAGTAGTGATATGCGTGTGGACGATGACTTCATGTACCGTTTTCGTCGGGCGTTCCTTTAGTTCTATGAGAACCCTTGCATAGTTTTGATCTATACCAATGAGTAACCTGCAGCTTCTCTCCCAAGTGGCCTTGTGACAACGCATATAATACGAAGTGAGAGTTACATCATAGATGCTCCATGTGTATGCATTTATCAGCTTCTGGTGGTAGTTTCTGATTGTAAACTTGGGCTGGGATGTTTTTCTTTTAAATTTAGGGTGTGTTTAGAGAGCTTTTAGCTCCCACCAGCGGGGTGCGAGGTGGTGCCTTGGAAGCTGAAGCTCTTTAATGGTGCATCACTGCCATATCTGGGTGCTGGAGGATACTTTTTTCACATATTCACGAGGAATTAGCATTGTGACACGTTGTAAAAAGGTAGCCTACGATTATTTTATCATGCTGCCTTTAATAAAATAATTTTTTAATTATATTTTTGTATAAAGGGGACCGTTTGGCTGAGGGGGTTGCCCCTTTTCCTCCTTGTAAACCTGGCCCTGGGTACTGAACCTAACGGGGAAAAAAAACGAGATCGATACCGATTATATCTTCCGATACTGATGCCATCCCGATATCTTGATCCGTCAATGTCGAGGATAAAATAGCAGTTGTGAAGCGTAAAAATTATGGCTTTTTTCTTGTGGGGGGGGGGGTTGGCGTAAAAATAATCAGTTGGGGGAAGTAAAATTGATCACAAAACATATCTAGCTACTGCCTGACTCTCACTTTAAAAGGCGCCTGTTTACCATTACAATGTAGTGTTGCCCATATCTAAACACAGCATCCACGTTCCATATTCCGCGTCATCCAATAGGCTGGTGTGGGTCACGTGATCCCGCTTTAGTTATGAAAATCGTGGCGCTGCCGCGAATAACATTGTTCCATTTTTAATTTACTACTATTTTCTTTATATTGCTCGAAGATTCTACGGTGCTGCACCTAGGAGTTGAAAGGGGGAAAAGACGCCTTTAACTTCTAAAACTAGATTCCACAAACGCATGCCAAAAATGCAAGGTATAAATAATTACGCCAACAAATTCATTTAACTAAGCGAAGGAATAGTCTGGACTTGCACCGTAATGGCGAACAAAAAACCATAAAATAACAATAGTCTTGGCAAACAAACTCGCGAGAGAAATCAAATCAAGACTATTCCAAATTCGTGACTGCTTCATCAGAGTTGGCGTCCATTTAGGTTCGAATTGGGAGGAGCACGAGAAATGATTGCGTCGTGTCGTCAGGGCGGTGCTGCTCGTGGTTTTAACTTTTTATTTTGTGTTTTTTTTTGTTACCGTGATGTCACAGGTAACGGGAACAGGCGTTCCTCCCTCGCAGGTGAACTCGCCGGCCAGGTTCGCCTCTCATTGAAGGTCAGTTTCGCGAGTTGCAGGTGTTGTCCAGAGATTATTGCGTTACAACACAACGCCCTGTGTCTCTCTGTATATAGTATTGCAAGCTAGTTAAAATCTTTGACGAGTACGAAAAAGAAAGAAAAAAAATCATGACGCGGCCCTGGCTGATTACGGCAACCTGGGAACAGCATGAAACAGTACAATCGATAAGCATAAATTTCTGCATTTTAATGAGGAATGCACAGGGACTAGTTTAGGCCTACTGATGAAATCTGGATGATGGGCCAAGTGAATTTCCCAAAGTGAAAACGAAAATTGCTTTGCGTCCGTGTGAGAGATCTAGGAATGAGGTCTCCCTATCTCCCCCCCCCCCCCTTTATATCAGGAAGGGGGGGGGGGGGGGGGGGCGTTTTACACAGTGGCGTATATTACTTATATGCTTCCGAGAGGGCAGGGGCACACTTTTGGTGAACAGAGCACAATCAGGTTTGGGAGTAGATAATTTTTCTTAAACTAAAAACGAATTTTTGTATATGCTGGCACACCCCCCCCCCCCCCCCCCAAGAATGGTCATAAACTTCAGAGTATGATGACCATAATTCAAAGTACGTAATTTAAAGGTCAAACTTTTTAAAAATAATCACCGAACTCTGCTACCTTACCTCCTTGCCTTACGGGTGCACGGGTGCACTGGTACCTGCGAGCACTGGGGCGTCAGATTCGATAGGCGTCCTGGTCCCAGTGTACACCTCTGGCTTCGTACAACCCGGGTTCGATCCTGGCGATGGGAAGTGTATATGTACGGGTTTTTCTCCGGTTGTTTCCCGCCCGTTGCACGAGGGTTTCCTCCGGGTACTCCGGTTTCCTCCCTCATGCGGCAAAAAACAACTGTAATAATGGTGGTACTTCTTCCACTTAACATCTGCCGCCGGGGAATTTGGATGGGTGGATGCCTCGAGCATCGTCTCTATATATTATTATTATTATTATTTTTATTATTATTATTATTATTATTATTATTATTATTACACCTCCACTGCCGGGCTGTAATAGTCCTCTGAATGCAACTACTACACTCCCATGAGAACATTATCAAGCCGTCTGATTATTGCCAATTAATTCCAGGGTTTTTTTTTCAACTTTTTCGTAACATTGAAAAATTAGAGTAGGTTTTTTTTTTTTATTTATTTATTTTTTTGCTGTTTGTTCTGTTGAGCCCTCTTGGATCCGTCCTTGATACCTCAGGGAACAGTTGTAAAGAAGCGTGCACATTTTGCCAACTTTTATTTTTCACTTGGGAGTTGTTGGTTACATCCTAAGGAATGTTGCCACCTTGGCAATACACGTTTAATGTATTAGTCATTAAAGATGGCGGCCAAAATGGTGCCCAATTGTGCCATTTGACCGATTACGCAAGAACCGTTAGTGATACACAAAAACGGTTGAGATATCTACAATGTCATGCCCATACATTTTTTTCTTATCACTATGGTTTTCGAGAACAATGGATTTTTGACCATTTTCAGCCATTTTTGGGCTAATTTAATGCCAACAGACGTCTCAATTTGTCAACTTACAACTTTCAACTGCTGCTGCGTCGTTTCTAATTCAGGTGGATGGCTCCAATTAGATTCATTTGAAAGGTGGGAGTGTCTTCTTTGCAACAAGGGTCATTGAAAAGTTCTACGACTGTTAGGAACCGAGTTACGCCCGTTTTACTAGGGGCAGGTATCACAGTTACTGTTGGACTTTTGGCTCATTTACAACTTTCAACTGGTGATGAGACGTTTATATTTAGGTAGACCCTTTCAACTACCCTTGTTGCAAAGAAGGCATCCTTACCTTTCGCGTGAACCTAATGGGAGTCATCTATCTAAATTAGCAACGTCTCAGCATCAGTTGAGAGCTGTAAATGAGCGAAAACTCCAGCGGTGACTGTGATACTTGCCCCTAGTAAAACTGATATCACTCGGTTCCTAACTGTCGCAGACGCTTTCAACGACCCTTGTTGCAAAGAAGACACTCCCACCTTTCGAATGAATCTAATTGTGGAGCCATCCACCTGATTTAGAAACGACGCAGCAGCATTGAAAGTTATAAGTTGACAAATTGAGACGTCTGTGAGCATTAAATTAGCCAAAAATTGGCCGAAATGGCCTAACATCCATTTTTCTCTAAGACCATAAGAGATATGAAAAAAATATATGGGAATGACATTGTAGATTACATTATTGCAAAGAACTTTTATCTCAACAGTTTTTGTGCATCACTGACGGTTTTTGCATAATCGGCCAAATGCCAAAATTGGGCGCCATTTTGGCCGCCATCTTTAATGCCTAATATATAAAATGCGTATTGCCAAGGTGGCAACATGTGGAAAAACTATTCCTTGGGATGTAAACAACAACTCCCAAGTGAAAAATAAAAGTTGGCTAATTGTGCACAGTAGCCATAAATTTCATTAGCCCTAGGAGCACTTTTACAATACTATTTCACCGCTACGCCATTACAACAACACCTTTCAATGGACGCACGACGGTCTCTAAGATACACAATTCTGATTAGTAGTGCTAGAAATACACCATCATATTTCAGAAGGGTAATTAGATTGCTCATAAGAGCGCTTTTAATAAAAAATCATCAAACTCTTTCACCTCTACACGCCATTACCACGACACTTTTCAAAAGGCGTAGGACGGTTCCTATTTAAGGTACAGAATTGTGATTAGCATTGCGGGAAAGAATACATCATCACCTTTCAGAAAAAACTAGTTATGACCATCTAGGGTAATAAGATAAGTCATAAGAACACTTTGAAATAGAAAATCAACATACTGTTTCATCGCTAAGCCATTACAACAGCCCCTTTCAACGGGTGTAGAACGGTCACTATATACGATACACAATTGTGATTAGTATTGCTAGAAACAATATAACATCATCTTTCTGAAAGGCCTACGTATGTCCATCTAAGGTGATTAGATGGCTCATAAGGGCACTTTGAAATAAAAAAAATCACCAAACTCTTTCACCCCTACGCCATTGCAACAACACTTTTCAACAGGCGTAAAACAGCCCCTACTTAGGTACAGAACTGTGATTAGCATTGCTGGAAAGAATACATAATCACCTTTCATAAAAGCCTAGTTATGACCATCTAGGGTAATAACATAGGTCATAAGAACACTTTGAAATAGAAAATCACCATACTGTTTCATCGCTAAGCCATTGCAACAACACCTTTCAACGGGCGTAGGACGGTCCCTATATATGATACACAATTGTGATTAGCATTGCTGGAAAGAATACATCATCATCTTTCAGAAAAGCCTACGTATGTCCATCTAGGATAATTAGATAGCTCAAAAGAGCACTTTGAAATTAAAAATCACCATGCTCTTTCACCACTTCGCCATCACAACACCACCTTTTAACGGGCATATAACAGTCCCCATTTAAGATACACAATTAAACTCATTACTGTCTTCACAGGTGGTAGATGGCCTAACCTTGCAACGAGGTACAACAAATTTTTTTTGCAGGAAGTTGTACTTCTACATGGCCCTGATAAGAATATGCAGGGACCAGCTTGGCACCTTGAAAAATGAAGGTCAAAGGTCAAAATCGGTAGCCAAAATACAGCTTTTTTGCTTTAACTTCTTAACCGTTCATCAGTTCGAAAAACGTAGAATACAAGTCTGAAATAAATTAAAATTTCTTATGGAAAGGTCCTATTCATTTTTGGCGTAAAGTTAACTTGTATTGTAACAATTTGTCATTTTATACCAGATTAACGGAAAATAGAACATTTAGTATTACAGTGTATAGCATTCCTAATTACGCACCTTTGCAGTTAACTCTGTAATTGCCCTAACGGACATACACAGGCTTTTATGAAAGGCAGTGATGTATTCTTTCCATAAATGCAAATCTTAATTGTGTATCTTAAATGGGGACCGTGCTATGCCTGTTGAAAGGTGGTGTTGTAACGATGAAGTGGTGAAAGAGCATGGTGATTTTCGATTTCAAAGTGCTCTTTTGAGCTATCTTAATTATCCTAGATGGACATACGTAGGATTGTCTGAAAGATGATGATGTATTCTTTCTAGCAATACTAATAAAAATTCTGTTATCTTAAATAGAAACCGTACTACGCCCATTAAAAGGTGTTGTTGTAATAGCATAGCGGTGAAACAGTATGGTGATTTTCGGTTTCAAAGTGTTTTTATAAGATAACTAATTACCCTAGAGAGTCATAATTAAGCTTTTCTGAAAGGTAATGATGTATTCTTTTCAGCAATGCTAATCACAATTGTGTATCTTAAATAGGAACCATCCTACGCTCATTGAAAAGTGCTGTTGTAATGTCATAGGCGGTGAAAGAGATTGTGATGTTCGATTTAAAAGTGCTCTTATGAGCTATCTAATTATCCTAGATAGACAAACTTAAGATTTTATGAAAGGGGGTGATGTATTATTACCAGCAATGCTAACCACAATTGTGTATCTTAAATAGGTACCATTCTCCGCCCATTGAAAGGTGTTGTCGTAATGACCGTATAAAGCTTGTCTGCAGAACAGGTCCAGCTGCAAATCTGCTGGTTTATCGTGTACATCATTCTGCAAATACTTGGTTGATGAAGATCAACACCACAATCGAAACAGAAGCAAATATAACTGAGGAGGAAAATGATGAGGAATATGTGTAACCTAGGGTACTTGTTTTATATATAAATAATTATACTACAATGTTTTATTATTGACAGGCAAATAAATGATATACATGATTGACTGGAGGCCACGCTTTCAAACTTGCTCGACCACCCTTTAGGCGGGACTGTAGAAAATATTTTTTCTCTGTCCGTGTTGTTCCGGTGTGGAATGATCTTCCTGATCGGGTTGCCATGGCTTCTACTGTTGCGGTTTTTCGTAGGGAACTCAGGGAACTAAACACCGTTGATTTGAGGAGCCATTTGCACCGCCCTGAGTTCTTCTTTTTACCACATGCTTAGTCGGCCACTCTGACTATGCTTTCATTGGTTGTTGCGACAGGTAACATTGTGCTTGACTTACTTTTTAATCTACTGGTTTAATTATTTGAGGGTTGATGTTAGTGGGGCACCCTTTCTTCCTCTCTCCACCTTTCTCTGGTGGTAAAACTTTTATTATTATTATTATTATGTATAAAAAGCTGTGGTGTCTGTTAGATGTAGTCACCATCCTTAACATACATGGTGGCACCCTTCAAAATGAAACTGAAACATTTCGAACATCACTTATGTGCAGCAAGATATTTGTCATACTAATTGCATTGCTGGAAAGATACGTTACTACTTTTCAGAAGAGCGTAAATATGTCCATCTAGATAGGTCTAAGCGCACTTTAAAATCGTTAATCACCTTACTCTTTTAACACCTTTCAACGGGCATATGACGGTCCCTATTTAAGATACACAATTGTGATTAGCACTGCTGGAAAGACTACATCACCAACTTTCAGAGGAGCCTAAGTATGTCCATCTGAGACAATTAGAGAAATAACAGCAAAGGTGCATATTAATGCTATAAACTGTAATACTAAATGTACTATTTTCCATTAATTTGGCGTAAAATGACACATTTGTACTGCAAGGGTTAACTTTATGCCAAAATTGAAGAGGAACTTTTCCTTAAGAAAATTTAATTCTTCCAGATTCTGTTGTATTCAGTGTTTTTCGATCCGATCAACGGTTAAGAAGTTAAAGCAATAAAACGGTCAATGATTTTGACCTTTGAGACATTCATTTAACAAATTTCCCCAAACGTGCCAGGTTGGCACCCTGCAAAATTTGACTAGGGGCATGTAGAAGGCCACCTTCCTGCAAACAAACAAAAAATGTTTGTTGTACCATATTGCAAGGTTCCCCTAAAAAACCATGTACTAGCAACATAATTATCAAGCTTGTTGTTTGCCAGTTCCGGTCTACTTGTCAATCAGAGAACGAGTGATATTTTTCACTTGTGTTTATTAGGTGAAAATCTTCACATCGTGCTTTTAGCTTCCTTTATCTGCAAAAGCAATAGATTAAAAGGACACTCCTCCCAGCGCCATTTTTCTCGATCCTCCACATCAAGTACGGACCCAAAGTTCTATTTACTTATATACCGTTAGTCAATCCGTTGCTTGTGGAGCAAGGTGGCATGATGGTTAGCATGACCGTCTCCAGTGCCAGAGGTTCCGGTTCGAATCCGGCCTCAGCCACCCCTGGCATTTTCGGGAAGAGAAGGGCCCTGTGATGTCTCGTTCTCATGTTGATTGTGGCATGTAAAAGAACCTAAGATTTCCGATAGGAATATACCTAGCAAAATTGACCCTCTCTACTTCTGGCGCCCCAACTGACGCTGGGTGCGCGTCAAAAAGCTACAGTCAATCCCTTGCTAAAAATCCGTTTTGATATGTGGCGTCTAGGAGATTTTCTGTTGAATATTGGGATCTATATTTATTAGCATCCTGCAATTAAATGATCCTTTGCGCGCTTACAGTAACCTTGACGTTTCAACTGTGTGTGCATGTACTAATTTGTAATCGTTTGCTAATAATTACCATGAGATCAAAAATCTAAAAGACCCAACGCGGTAAAAATTAAAATTATTTATGCCAATAGATCACCGCAGAAAAATTATAAGATACTAACCTAAAAAATTATAGTGTGATTTTAAAATACGAAAATCATTCCGGTTTGTGACGACACAATTAATACGTTCGTGCCAGTTCGTCTAATAGGCTCCAGGCCAACTGAGACAGTAGCTGCGTTCCCCGCTGCGAGGAACGCAGCTACTATCTCAGATGACCTTGGCGATGGAAACATGCGCGGTGGCAATCTGCGCGTGGCTGTTATAAGGCAGGCGGGATGTACCTTTAACAGTCACTAGTTCGACAACTGGCTACATGTAGCGACTCTGAACAATTGGTGGAGATTAAAGAGTACTTGGAGAATCCTGTGCCAATTTTGGTTGCAGCAGTGACAATCGGAAATCAGGATGACAAAACGCTTTTCACATATCGTGCCAGCGCCAACTGTTACGAACAACTGTTAATCATATAGACGTTGGCGACGATCGTGCAAACGATGATTGATGACAAAAGCATTTCCGGTATGATTTCTTCGTATTTTTGATCGTTATCAACTTGTAGCTAACATTGTTTAAAAGCGAACTTTTTAACTGCCGGACCGCTTGTTGTTTTGTGTGACACAGGCTGACTACGTATGTAATTGACCCAGCAACGTACAAAATTGGGATAATCGTTTGTTTGTCAGAATTCATGGAAAGCTATTTTCTCGGTATCGAGCTGTGGTGGGTAACAGAGTTCCTTAAAGCAGCTTGCCTTCTTACAGTGTGAAGGAAGATGTTGCGGTTCTGATGCCCGGCCACAGAGCTTGTATCCTAGCCGGCCTTGGTTTTTCACCACGTGAACCAGCAAAGGAGCTATTGAATCGAACATAGTAGCAACGGCAAAACGCTCCAACTTCTAAGGGCGCGTTTATGCAACGACTAGCCTTTACATTCTCGCCGCTAGAATTTAATCGCTATGGCAATTGTATCGTTGCCATGGAACAACGCTACCTGGATTAAGTAAATCCGACATCATTTGAGTAATTGCTTGTAGTCTGAGAATCCGCGGCAATAAGATAAAGAATTCCTCCTGACGAAACGATTGTCCCAGTTGCTTCTGAACTCGTATTGAGCGTATTGACTGTTTTCGTTGTGAGTCGGCAGAGCTAAAACCGCCGCCATGTTGGAATTTCATATTATTTCCAGCTTCCAGCTGCAAGAAGACGAAGGCGAGTCGTTGCGTAAATGCCCCCTAAGGGCGGTTTATGCGATAACTCGCCTTCGCCTTCTCGCAGGTAGAAGTTAGAAATCATCTGAAATTCGAACATGGCGGCGGTTTTATCTCTGCCGGCTCGCAACGAAAACAGTCAATACGCGAGTTCAGAAGCGACTGAGAAAATCGTTTCGTCAGGAGGAATTCTTTATCTTATTGTCACGGATTATAACTCTGCAAGCGCATTTACTCACCCGGGGTTTTGTTTCATCCAGGATTTTGTTTTGCAGTGTTCGTCCGACGTTCGGTTTGAAGGGTAATTTTAACCCGTTTACTGTGACAGGTAATTTATCATCCTACCCCTTTCCCCTCTCTGCCATTCCTCCCATAACCCTTTCCCCCCTCCCCTTCGTCTTCCTCCTTGTCCCCTTTTTCCTCCCTCTACCTACACACTGTCGTACGCCTGGTAACTGGCAACATCTACTGGCCGACTTTCAAAGCTCGACTCTTAACAGTACTTTTTTCTTCGACTCTTGGCTTACAACGCAATGACTGACAAACACTGATTTTCATTCGCTCGCTCGCTCAATCAGCGCATCCCCTGGCCTGGACTCCTAGCAATAACATATGAAACTTCTAAAGCCGCCATATTGTAAAATGGATTCAACAGCAAATGAAACCTTGTGACTCTGGTTGATGTGGACTATACAGGAAAATTTATACGCAGAACGAACTAACGTACAAACGAACGTACGAACAAATCTAACTGGTCCGATATTAGGGTGGGGAGGTACAACGCTAATGGGGGAAAGATGTAGTGTAAAACCCTTTCCCCGACTATCTTTCTACCTGCCGTCCCTAATGTGGGTTGACTCTCCCTACGTAATAGTAATTGGTGAGAAACTCCCGGTTATCGATTTTTAATCCTCGGCTGTGATGATTTGCCCGGTGTGACCATGAAATTTGGCGAGGAGCGGAGCCCCGAGACAGATTTGCATAGTCGAGCCGGGCAAATCATCGCAGCCGTGGCTTAAAAATCGATAACCGTGTATTTTCACCAATAACTAATTTATACCACGGTCACGCTAACTCGTATTTAATTAAAACGTGTTTGTGTTTTGTCAAAATTGCTTTAAGAAAACGGTGATCAATCAGTATCTCGATATGAATGAAGGTCATCCCATTTTAGTTTGTGGAGGGGGAAGTGTGTGATAGACGGACGAGTCCTTTGGCACATGTTTGTGGATGGAGCTGGGGTAGGAGTTAGACAGGCATCGTTTGGTAAGGTTTCATGCTGGAAGCTCGCTCGTGTTTATCGAAGCTGTTTGGAGCGAATAATTCGATATGGGAGGCAGCACGTATAAAGTGACATTGCTGGACATTTGGGATAGGCAAGTAATTCATTTTGTGCGTTTGTAGTTTGAGAATTGTTTCAAAACTACGGTAATAGACTAATAGGTGAATCGGTATGAATGAAGGGGGGTGACGGAGTGAATAGACTTAGATATGGGCCAGAGATGTGACAGTTAGCGGGTATAAGATTTCAATCGGGACATCCCGGCAAGGTAAGTAATTCTTTTTTTTTTATTGGTACGTTTTTAGTGTGTAGTTTTTGGACGCTGTATTTGGTTGTTGGTGTGTGCGTTTTCCCGGTCGCGTGATCCGGAAGTGTCAAAAGTGTGGGGTAACTTGATATTGATAACCCACACTTTTTGCGATGACGCACACTTACGCTCACGGTTAACCTGATTTAACGCACTAAAGTTTAGCATGGCGTTGAGTTAGCATGACGTCACAGCCGTGGTATAAATAAAGACTAAATCACAAGACAAACGGTTAAAGAAGGAAACAGTCAGCATTAAAGTGGCACTATCACCGATTGAAAACCGAACGAAAATACCGTGACGACATCTAGTGGCAGTGATATTTTTAACCTTTACAGTTGCTCCCAGTTGCACGAGGACGTACCAAATGTTCACTCAACAATTAAGGAGGGCGTGGCTTGTTTGTTTCGTTAAAGGGCAATTACATCCATTTTAACATGTATGTTTGACTTTTGGATCACTTACACAATAGCTAAACACATGAATTGCGGTAAGAATACGTTACTTACGTCCGATATAACAATTTAATTACTGCATCACCAAAACACGACACGGAGATCGCCATTGTTTTGCTGGAACGCTCA
>JAHWFP010055100.1:29117-62011 GCA_023313725.1 Lithobius niger | reverse complement strand
TGAGGCTGGCTGTTAGCGGTCTTAGGGTCCTTGCCAGACCTGTTGCTATCGTGACAAAATTGTTATTATTATTGTTATTACAAAATTATTACAAAATTGTTATTATTATTATTAAATGTTGCAAAAGATATTTGCGTGAAGACAGCACCAAAGTAATGAGAGAATATGCCCCATTTATTTCACAATACATAAAAATGAATTTGGAGCTGTCGATTTTTTTTTTTTTTTTTGCAAGACTAGTTTAAGAAGTCTTTCGCTTTGCTAACAAAATGTTACTGGAACCACCTGATTCGAATGTGCACAATAACCGCTTAAACTGAGCACAAATAAGGAAAAGAGTGCTGTTGTGCCTTTTTTTTTTCTGGCTACTTTATTTACGTGACAATTTACTGGGCTTTATTTACGTGACAGTTCAAGTTTTACAAACTGCCATTGTTAAGAAAGACTCAAGTCTTCTAAAGACCCATAAGACCAATAAAAAGAAAACCAAATGGCTTACAATAATTATCTGGAAATAAACACAATGGGGATATAGAAAAAGAATCAATTTAATAAAACAAAACCGAAGCAAAATAATAAGACCAAGGACGACTGTAAGGGGGGGGGGGGGGGGGACGAACGAGGTGTGTGTGTGTGGCCCTCTCTCTCCCACAAACAAAATTTCTGCCGTCCATCTGGCACCTTCCCACTCATCAGATCAAAATCTAGAAAAATACGTTATAGTGTCCGCGGCCTATCTTGAGTTCTCCGCAGAACGAACACAGATAATCGTTTGTACGTTTTCAGTAGCAGAGTGCCTTGTTGATATCCAAGATGGTTACAAAAACAATGGCGGCCATCGATTAAAGTCACCCTATCCAGGAAGACGTAGCCGCTCACAAAATACTTGCAAGACCCAAGATACACCGCGCACACAATAGTTTCTTTCACCGCGACAGGAAGGATTTAAGGTGAATGATACCTTAAAGGAAAGGTGAATTTAGGAATAACAAAATTCCTAAAACCTAACCTGGCACAACTGCCAGTCTCCGTTGTTGACAACGTTAGTATTAGCCTAGTTATGACTGAGAGTTGTGAATCAGTTTTTCAGCTGGATTTAAAACATTCGAAAAAATGGGGTAGGAAGCTGATAAGAAAGTGAGTTTTGCAAGAATGCTATTTTTAATATAATTTTTTGTTGGGGGGGAGGGGGGAGGGAGCGCGAAAGTAGAATTTTCCGGGGCGTTCCCCAGGCTAAAATAGCTGCTCTGCTGCCGCCTCCCCAGTAAAGTGATCCTATAACGTCTTCCCTGCACAGGATAACTAACAAAATCAGAGTCAAGAAAGTAGTTAATTAAGCACTACTTTTAGCATTATGCAGCAATAATTAAACAACGTCTTAAATATCGAAAAACTATCATTAAATTTCATTTGGCCAGATATCATCCCACATTTTGTCTACTTTATGAAAAAGAGATTGTTGATCAATCGGTTTTAGTGTGTATGGTACCTACGAGAATATCGTTTATGATGAAAATGAATATCAGAATTTAAAATAATTACTATCAAACGTCAAGTGTGCCGTAAAAAAGGGGGTTATATGATTGAAGTTTCACTTTACTTGTTAAAATGTTACACGGATAAAAATTGGATGATTTTTAATTGAAATAATCAAATGTACAATTGAGAAAATTGCATCTGTTTAAGTGCTGTTGTGCTTTATGTAAAATGTATAATTGGTAAAGCACAACAGCACTTAAACAGATGCAATTTTCTCAATTGTACATTTGATTATTTCAATTAAAAATCATCCATATTTTATCCGTGTACATTTTAACAAGTAAAGTGAAACTTCAATCATATAACCCCCTTTTGTACGGCTATGGCGTCGTGCTCAAAGGTTTATGTATGCATTGTTGCTGGCCACTTTGAAACAATTCAACTCAGCTGTGAAAGCCTGCATTTATGAAATAAATACGCCATCCTATCGTTTCTAGCTGCCTCGAAATTAACAACGCAGCTTAGTTTGGTTTAAATCTATATGCTTTTATCTGAAACACGGATTCTTACATTTGTTTATTTAGAGCCATGGCCCATAGCCTTACGCTCTGCAAAATTAAATATAACCACCAAACCACTACACTACTATTCCGTAACGAACACCTTGCACCAACAACAACACTATGCACTATACACTGTACACTATGCACTGTGCACTATACACTGTGATTCTTTCACGAATATTTATTAGGAGCCGTGGCCCGTAGCCGTACGCCCCATCTACTACTATACAGCCACTTCACCTCACCTACAACCACTGCTACAACGACTGCTACACTTCCAATTACTGCTACAACCTTAATTACAATTACTACTACAACTACACATCTTCACAACCGCCCGCCGCCGCTGCACAGCACACTTCCCTGGTGTCTCCGCACCGCCACTGGTTCGGCATTACCACAGCACTAAGGGAAAGGGAAAGCCGATTTAGGTAGCACTCACAACTCGATTCTGCACTGCAATTCACTACTCCACTAGCACATGGCTGGCTGACCAAGCACCTCCCACCGTAATCCACTCGCACACACCACACCACACAACACTTCCCTACTTGCTGCCCTAGCAACATTCCCGTCGCACGACGCTTTATAGCACCGCAGCACTACAGCACTGACTTCGAAGGGAAGCGGCTCGCCTTCTCTTCCCCATCTAGGGAAAGTTCCAGCAAGCCTTCACTCACTCCACTCCCTGGTCCTCTTCTCGGCTTTTCTGCTACACAACGCTTGTTCTTCTCGGGCAAGGCTACGAAGATGGAGCTAGGGCAGAAGGAGGAGAAGGGGAAAGGGGGGGGGGGGGGGACAAACAAAAGTCCCACCTAGCACATGCCTCTAAACACTAACCTCGGACTCGCGGCAGAAAGCTGCAATCGCGCGCAATTTCGACATCGGCCTACTGCCTCTCACGTGCGACAGTAGTCCTTGAACCGTACCTAACTCCTGTATCCAGACAGCTAGTGCCTGTCGTTTACGAACATGCTTCTGACAGAACAAAAGCACATGTTCCGGTGTTTCATCTACAAGACACACAGGGCAGTTTGGTGCGTCTACCCAGCCATACCGAAATTGATGCGCTCGCAGCTGGGTATGTCCGACTCTCAGCCTAGAAACCGCCTTCGCGTCTTGAAAGCATAACTTGTCCAAAACGGACCTCGTTGCACAAGTCGGGTGCAAAGCATGGAATGGTCTGGCTACATCAGCAGCATCCCAGTCCCTTGCCACGACTTCAACGACCACTGTTTAACTATGGCCCGACGCATCTGAGTTGAAAGCACAGGAGTAATGATCATACACTCTCCGGCCATGGCTTCCCGCGCCAGCCCATCCGCTGCTACATTTCCCGGGATCCCACTGTGGCCCTTTACCCACCTGAATTCAATCCTACTAATCCTTGATGCCATCCAGAATTTCCACAGTATAGTGTAGATCAGGGGATCGCTCACATCTAAATTTTCGCATGCCCTCCGCAGGAGTCGGTGACTAGCTAAGGAATCTGTACACAGCGTGAATGAGGGTAACTCCATGTCAACCGCCACGTCCAAAGCAACAGAGAGAGCTAGCAGCTCACATAACATGCTTGATGTGACTGCTCGCACACGTCGCATCACAGAGATCTTCAGTGATGGTATCACGATGCCTACTCCTCCTGTTTGGGTGTCAAAGCAAAACGAGGCATCACAGTAAATTGCACAATCTGTGCTGTTCGGTGCAAAGATCTGCACCAGATCTGGGCACCAGGTCCACGGACTAAGCGCTCGTGCTCTGGCTACTGGGAGCTCACAGTCAGCAACTTGCCGCAACAAAGTGATCCCAGACCCCGCTTCACCCAGAATAGTTCTCGCTTTCTCATTTAATTTCCCATAATCCTCCAAGATTCTACCTACTGGGTCATGCTGCCCCCGACTCAGATTACGCATGCACAACGCCACTAAGAGTTCCTTGGCTCTGCACGCAACCGGTGGCTCATTGCACTCTACCCACAGTGCATGAACCGGGGTAGAGGCAATGCAGCCGGAAACAGTACGCAAACAGGAATTCACCACCACCTGCAGTGACTGCAGATGCTTTTTGGAGCAAGCCACGAACGGTAGGTGGTAATCCATGATCGAACGCAAATAGGTTCTGTATACAGCTAGGAGCGCTCCTCTCGTGACACTTCCGCCCACACACAATGCACGCAGCACTGCCATCCGCGCTTGCAATTTCTCCTTCACTCTGCTGATGTCGAGCGACCAGTCCAACGCCGCATCAAGTACAACCCCCAGGTACTTGACATGGGACTTAGGACAAATCACCTGATCCTCAACACGCAGCCGCACTTGTTCCAACGCAACCATTGTGTATCGTGTAAACACAACTACTTCCGTTTTCGCTGGGGCCAGAAGTAGGCCCCGCTCTCTGAGGAGACACTGTATACTATTAAGAGTACTCTGTGCCAGTTCTGCCATCAGGTCCAACCTATCACCCACAAACCAGATAGCAACATCGTCTGCGTAACAGACAATGTTGGCTGTGGCAGAGATCTTCACTAGAACCTCATTAATGGCAATAGCAAATAATGTGGGGCTCAAACAGCTTCCTTGGGGTAGTCCCCTGTCGGTAGTCTCAACTGTAGACCAGCTCCCATTCACCCTCGTTGCAAAAGCCCTCATGCCCAAAAGAGCAACAATGGTATCCACAAGCCCTACACTAACTCCCATATTCAGCAACGAGAACTTGACCCATGCAATGGACACAGTATCATAGGCGGCCTTGATGTCCAGAAAGACAGCCAAGACCACCTTGCCTTGTGTCCACGCCTCACGGATACTGGAGAGCAAGAACAGAACTGCATCCTGCGCACTACGCCCTGGGCGGTACCCAAACTGCACTCCAGCCAAGCACTCATAATATTCAACGTGCCAACTTAGTCGCTGTATAACCATGCGCTCATAAACCTTTCGTATGCAGGACAGCAACGCAATCGGCCGGTAGTTCACAATGTCAGATCTATTGCTACCTGGTTTATGCATCGGGACCAGAATTGTGAACAACCAGGCTGGAGGAATTGGTGACCCTTCAAGCAGCTGCTGGAACAGGGTGAGCAGCGACCGCTGCTTCTCCTCAGACATTCGCCGCAAAGTATCGTAGCCAACGCCATCAATACCCACAGCACTGGAGTCTCTGCATCGCAACAAGGATGCCTTAAATTCTCTGAAATCCCAGGGGGCACTTCCCGTCTGGGACACCACTGCCGGAGTTGGGGCCGGCGGCAAAATTCCCGCAGCAAGACCATAAACACTCGCAAACTGAGCGTTGAAGGCATTCGCCATCTGCACCTTGCGCAGAACCTCTCGATTCCCGATAGAAGCAGCCGCACTATACACCCACTCCTGTACAGTTTTCCCCTTACTCCGACCTAAAGCTCTCCAAGCTTGGTGAAGAGAATTTGACCGAGCCACCGCTCCACACAGTCGCTCACCATACGACGCTTTTTCTTGCTTTAAAATATAATGTGTCTCCGCACAAACTCCTTGGTAAATTAACCAAAGTTCTTCACTCGGAGCTCTGCTCCACTGCCGATAACTCCTGCGCCTGTCACGTATAGCAATGCGACACTTCCCTGTCCACCATGGTGGCCGGTTAGACTGTGGCGCTCGTGGCAACACCTTACGTTTCCATATACAAGTACCAATCCATTCCCCAAACACACCATTGCAGACTACAGGACGTGAACTCCCCAGAGCCTTAGCAGTACTGAGCTCTGCAACCCGCCTAAACCCAGTCTCAACACATTTACGAGGGCACAGGGCCACTGGAAAGTGGTCGCTGCCACGTAAATCATCTGAGACTTCAAATGTGTAGCTCGCAGCCACACTACGCGTACATACAAAGAAATCCAAAACCGATTCCTGAACCCCCGCTCGCTGCCAACGGACAAACGTGGGGGTACCATCCTGCATAATTTCCAGCTCCTTCTCTGCGATAACACTTGCTAGCCGCCGGCCACGTGCATCTATTTGTAAAGAGCCCCAATCATAATGGTGGCTATTAAAGTCTCCGCCTATGACAACCGGAGCTGCAAACTGATTAAACCATCGAGCCCACTCTGTACCAGTTGGATTACCCGTGACATGCACAAAGACCATAGCTACCCACTGTTGAGACATGTACACACGTATCGCAACAGCATCAATGCCCTTAATTTGCTCAGTAATTGGCAATACACAATACGGGACTGCCCACTTTATGAAAACTCCCACTTTGACTCCCGAAAAAACGAAGTCGGCGTTCCAGGCTGAGGCATCAAACGCCCGCATACCATTCGCTTCTTGCACACCTAAAATGTCAGCATGCTTTAAAAGTAGCTCAATTTCACCTAATTTTCTTTGCACACCACGCGCATTCCAAGAGACAATCTTATAACACGCAGCAGCTGCGAATAATGTGTGAGGACCCTAACTAAACTCCGCCCCCATCTCCTGTTCCCCTTCTGATCCACTACAACTAGCAATACTTTGACTATTGCCCACTTGCGACGTGGTGGCACTATTTAAAAGTGGGTCCACACTACCAACTACCATACTTGCATAGACATGATCATGCTGGGCTTGCCCAACCACTTCTTCTGCTAATTCCAATTCATCTGGATCTACACTTATATCATCCAGGCCTCCTCTGCTATCCTCTTCTTGTTGATTTACTGTGGAGCCCTTGTCTTGCACTTCACCACCTTGCACGGATGCCGAAGCTGCAGACTCATTGCTCTTCTTTCTTTTACGTTTTCGTTTTGGTGGGGGAGTGAGCCATGGGCCATCACTCACTCCACCTTGCTCCTCTTGCTGAGACAACTTGTCTAGTTGTTCTTCCCTCCTCACGCCACTCTTTCCACTATTTTCGCCACTTTCCAACTCATTTTGTTCCCGCAATACAACTTCGTCCAAATCCACGGTGAGGCAAGGGGCACTGGTGCTCATGGTCGAGAGCCCCAGACTACCCTGAGTCCCACTATTGCTGCTCCGCCGCTGTTGCTGTTGCTGTTGCTGTTGCTGCTGCAGCTGCTGCTGTGCTGACTTTTGTTGCCCTGATTGCCTACTACCCAACGTCGATCTCACTCCTTGTTGCTGCTGCACTTTCTCGCTGCCCCGCTCTGCTTGCGCCACCTGCTGCACGAACTTAGCTCGGGCGATCGCCTGAAGATGGGGACACAAGCGCCTTGGATCGTACCATGCGTTACACGTGTCACACAGCTGGCTCGCGCACGCTCGACGATAGTGTCCACGCATTGAACAACGCAAGCATTGCGGCGCGCGATCATTGACTAAAATGAGCGTCGGGATGCCTTTTATCGTTACTACGTCTGGTACATCTTCAATCGTTATTCCTTCGCGCAGCCGCAGCGTTACATGCCTCACTGTTGTCTCGCGCACTGCTTTGCCTCTTAGCTGGAACTTCTCGAATGCATGACTTTCCAGGGTAGCAATAGTCCCCAGACCTGCAGCGACTTCCTGCGGTGTGATGCCTCTCGGCAACCAGTGGAGTCGTGCTTGAACAGTTTGCTCGTGTAGATCAAACAACTCCACTGGATGTCCATTAACACTGAGCCGAGCCCTCAGTAACTTCTGCTTTGCTGCATATGATCTCACTTTTACCTCGAAAGCGTGGCCTACTCGAAGCGGGCCAACAGCAGCTATCTCCTCTTCTCCAACTACTCCTCCCACAGCAAGATATACTTGAGTAATGGAGTAGGGCCTGCCCGCTGGAGTACAGATCATCACCACTGACCTCGGCATGCGCACATTTACAAGGCCACCTCCATACAATTTCTTTAGCGATCGCAGATGCCTTGACCGCTCTTGACAACTCCAGTCTCCTTCGTTACTTGCCTCCTCTTCCACTTCTGCATCACTCTCTCCCCAATTTCTATGTGACTGACTTCCCACTACTGCACTGAACATTTTCACACCTTGCACAGCTGCCACCCGGCCACTTGACTTGCTCTGTTCACTCACTTGTTTCTTCGTTAACATCATTGTCGCTCCGCCATCTTGTTTTGTCCCCACTGTTTTAACTTTCATTACCGTGTCAACTCCGAATTCTCTCACTCTTCGCTCACTGATGCCACGCCTCTCCGCTACTCGCATTACCTGCGCAAATACCTCATCTGTAACGAGACCAAAGTTTATTTCGCTATCCGCCAATATTCTCTGTTTTCTTAGCTCTCGTAACAGCTCATCCACATCGGCTGCCATCGCTCATTTCCATTCTTTCATTTTGCCCTTCAACAATGAACTTTTTAGCAAAGACATAACACGTGCACGAAGAGTAGATCTGGAGTTTGCTGAGTGGCATTGTTCCCAAATTACAATGGTTAAAACAATGTAAAACAATCAAAATGATCGTTCAGGGACCCGTAATTCCGGAATGGATAGACCAATCGAAAAAGTGGTCCCTCTGAGGATGAAGCGCAGTGAAATTTTTGGCTGAGGTCATGTTTCAGATTTTAGGTAGGTGCAGGAGTTTTTTCTGAAACCGTGTCACACAAGAACAAGAAGAAAAAGAACATGTGAACAGTTTTCAAATTTCCGTGTGGCTTCCTACTTTTACTCTTGCACGGAATTGCATAAAAGTTGGTGTAAAGTTTGGAAAAGTTGCTATCTACTATCTGGCCAAGTTTGGTCGAAATATATTGAATAGAAACGGAGAAATTAATAGTTTTAGTTTTGCTGGAGAGAGGACTTCAATCATTATCGCCGTGTATGATAAATGCAGTCGTTCATAGGTTTAGTTCCGAAAGGGTAAACAGTCCCTTCGAAGCGAGCAAATTCGTTGAATGGTAAAACATTTGATGACGCTTGTAGGAACAGGGATAGACTTTGCTCCCTACATGGTTTGTGAAGAATGAACCCTTTTACTTTCTTTTGTAGTGTCAAGATTCGTAAAAGGCATTGGACTTCCAACCATTTATTCACATCAAAGTGCCGTAATGGGTATGTGGGTGTATGAGAGAACGGTATGACAATCGCAAAACACTGGATGAAAGAAGATATTTGAGTCATGCACCCCTATAGCACCCATCACCCGTAAATTTTTTATTTGTCTGCTTTTACAAATCTTTACGCGTATAACTTCGGTTTTTTTTTTCGGGGAGAGGAAGGTGGGGAGTTTACACGCCTCCCTTAGCAAGCCCTCCCCCTCCATGCGCCATTGCCTGTCAAACAAAGTTTTGCTAGATTCATTCAAATGAATGTAAAAATTGCACAAGGTTTTTGTTTAATTAAGAGAGGGGATCCCTTTAATAATTTCTCCATTACTGCATTAAGTCGCTTGAAGAATCTTGCTACATTCAGGGTTAAAAAAATCTTAGTTGAAAGGTCAGGCCACTACAAAAATATTGAGAATTTGTTGGCTTGATACCTTCTACCAAAGTTGGGAATGGGCAAAAGTGTCTCTGAATTTTGTTGAAACTGCTAGATTAAAAAAAAAAAAGAGAGATGAACTAAGATAAGACGGGTGTGACCTTTTGTACGTTCACAATCTTATGAAAGTTGTAATATCCACCAAAAACCAAAACTGTTATAAGAGAGGCCTTTTAAGGTAGTGATATCATTCAACCAGGGAAAGGCTGCCAAGGTTAGGCATAGCCACCCATGCTATTGGTAATAAATATCCGTGAGGAATAGGAGGTTAACCGGCGAAATAGGAATGCTCTAGTTTTCTTAATGTTCGAACTATTATAGTCGGTGCTATTAACTTGGCTAATAGGATTAACCTTGGCGGCCTTCCCTGGTTAAATGATTTCACTATTTTTGAAGGCCGACCCTTTTTGGAAACTTGGCAACTTCTCTTAAACCAGTTTTGGTTTTGGATGGATATTAGTTTAAAGTAAGCCTCATTAAATTGGACAGCTGTTGTGCGTGCCAAGAATAATGCAGGTTTCAAATTTTTGAGCTTTGGAATTAGTGATAATTTTCTTTTTTTTTTACGGGTCAAATCATTTGAGGTCGACCTTATTGTTCATTCCAACTCTTTATTTCACGCACCTGTGTGTCCCAAGTTCACCTAGCAATGTAAAACACGTAAACACACATGAAAAACTTGATATCGATTTTTAATTTACATGAAAACTTAACGGCAAACACGACGAGGTTGGCAAAACAATATTCAGACTCTCGAGATTTAGATACGAACGATCTTTAGCTGACACCTCAACCAGTTTTAGCATTACAGAAGTCCAGATTTGGTCGGCAGCTTGGCCGGCTAGTAGAATGGGTCATACCACCAACTAGGCGAAATTTCCTCGTATTTAGTAAGCAACCAACGATCGCCTATCAGATGAACCTCAAACGTCGCCTCAAGGTGTAGTCAGCTACTAAACTGGTTCACCCACGTCGATGAGTGTATGTGTGTGAAGCTGTGACGTAATGACTATAACCCTACGCCATAAAAGGCAACAGTTTGGTGGCTGTCCGACCGTCTGCACGCCCTCTCGTTCAGTGGGTCGGTCACTCCAACTTTTTTTTCCCTTCTTCTTCCTTCCACCCCCTTGGGCTTTAATAATTCGTACCTTTAAAAAAAAAGACACGAACCACCGCACCATATGAAGCAGAGTTGGCTTGTAAGCTGGCGTGGACAAGAGTGAATTTTAATGACTTGCTTAAAGTCCACTGGCGCTATAAAAAGAGCATGACCACATCGACGCCAAATAAGGAAGCGCTTTAAAGTCGAAAGTAACCATGTGGTCACATTTAAAGGGAAAGACTAAGTAGCACACTCTGGGTTCAGTTTTTGTTTTCACCTGTTGGAATCCGAATAGAGCAGCGTCAAGTGACGTCATATTGCTACAAGAGGGATACTTGCAAGGGGCACTAAATTGAAATGGTGGGTTAAACAACGGCACTTCTAGTCAAGCCAGTGCTTTGAGAGTGGATTTCGTAGGCTTAAAAAACCGTTGTTTTCTCCAATCCCTTTTGCAGCTTAAGTTGTAATTGGAAAATAAAAATTCCACTTGCTTAAAAATGTCAACAACTGCCAACAAATCGATAATAATCGCGCGTTTTAGGCCTAAGAAATCCAGTCTAATAGCATTGGCTTCAGTAAGACGCGCTTCTTTTCCTCCACCAGGGCACCTTGCAACTAACCCAGTAACTGGCTCCACCAAAGAGTTATATACAATAATACTACGTCGTGTCACTGCCCTAGAGCAGTGACACGACGTAGTATTATTGTCTATAACTCTATGCTGCAGCCTTAATGGGTTAGCTGCAAAGGGCACTGCAGAGAGAAACAGAAGGGCCTCATACTGAAGCCGATGCTGTGAAGAGTGATTTCTTAGACTTAAACGCGCGATTTTTGTTGTTGGAGAAAACAACGTTATTTTAAGCCCAAGATATCCGCTCTTCCGTTTTTTTCCCTCCATTTTTATGTAGTGCACCTTGTAGTTATGCCCTCCAAAACCCATACTGGTGCCAAGCTGGTGGCAATATGGCGGCAAATGTCACTGCTCTATAGCGATTCAAGAATAAGCACGAAGCTATCGATGACCGAACAAACAGTTTTGTTACGAATCACGTTATTGGAAAGCTCTTTGCTTTGCCTCTGTTTGCCACTCTTTGCCTCTGTTTAAGAAGTTTGAAATTATTAAGGTTGCTCAACTTTCAATACAATATTTGTCTTTAATACAGGGTGGTCCACAAAAAAAGTGACGACCCCCCAACATTTTAGCAACTTAGTCAAATCCGGTGAAAAAAAAGTGAAAAAGAGGACCATGTTTTCTGGAATCGCACGTCCTGAATCGAATGATGTGGTCTCCAAATTACACTTTTTTTCCGCCCCTATGTAAAAAACAAACAACAACAGAATCAGGAGAGGACAAATATCAAATCTAATGAAATGGTAAGAGTTCTGAAAGTTGAAAATGACCTGTAAACCTTCATAAGGTTCTCGACTCTGGTAACCATTACGTAGCGAACTAAGTACAACACACACAAATCAGTGTGCACGCCAACCTTCTTCTTCCCCCCCCCCCCATTCCAGCTTTTAAAATGTCGAAAGCTTCATGTTCGACCAGAGAATACGTTTAATGTGGATTAAGTCAATCCACATCATTCTCCCATTTCTAGCTTCTTAGTTCCATTTTTATTGACTTCGTTTCACAACCATTTGCTTTGGTGGTAGTCACAACCATTACTTTCTTTTTCTTGGTTCCAAACGTAAACCACACATCCTTCCGTCCTTAAGTAAATCCACATCATCCTTCCGTTTCTAGCTTCATTTATTTACTAACATTAATTTTCGAATGCTTTTCCATTGATTTGTTAGTGTTTGCTGAAAACCTAGTAATCCTACATTGTTTCCTTTCAATAAACTTGTTTTTTAGTTTAGAATAAAGCGACAATGCGTAGGTTGCAAATCCGACAGCGTGTAGATAATCGTCAAGTGGTGGTATGCAAATTATACACCCGCATATGTACGAACAATGTGGTTTGAGAAATATGGGTTATTGCGAGTCAATTCCTGGTGATATCAACCTTCTATACAGAACGCAACGTTACAATGATATTTTCTAGTCGAACACGAAGCTACAAACACTTTAAAAGCTGAAATGTGGGCAGGAGTTGGGGGAGGAGGGGGGGGGATGTACACTGATTTCTACGTGTTGTACATACTCCGCCACGTAATGATTACCAGAGTCGAACGTTATGAAAGTTTAGAGGTCATTTTCAACTTTTTAACCTCTTCCAGTTTCATTAGAATTGATATTTGTCCTCTCCTGGTTCTGAGGGATGCTAACTAAGGATTTTTTTTTTTTTTTTACATAGGGGCGGAAAAAAGTGTAATTTGGGGACAACATCAATCGATTCAGAATCGCGCGTTCTATCCAGAAAACATGGTCCTATTTTCCACTTTTTTCCACCGGATTTGACTTTTAAATATTTTGGGGTCGTATTTTTGGGAACCACCCTGTATACACAACATTGTTTACGCTACCAGTGAAACTGATTTTCTACAAGACTTATCCATGTGAAAACCTTCCATGTTGTCACGACTACGACATCCGTCATTGTGAAAAGCTGATTTTACCCAATTGCAAAACGTAATCTCACCTATTCAGGCTGGTCTCTTCTTAATACAAATTCTTAACTTTGCTAATTGATTGTTTCTCACTCAATTGTAGGTTCTATTTGCTGACAGGTTACAAATTAAAAAAAAAAACTTTTGTTTTTTACTTAACCGTGTTAAGCATTTACGTATTGATAATGCTGTATATTGGATACCATTGCTCTTTTTGTATTTGTTTTACTATAATATGCTTTGACATTTTGTATGGGTTCTTACCTGTAAAACACGTTCGTGAGACCCTCGGTAAGTTTTACCTTATGTTTTCACATAAAAATTCTATTCTATTCTATTCCATTTTCTATTTTATTCTATTCTATTCTATTTTCTATTTTATTCTATTCTATTCAAACCGGTAATCAGATCGGGATCAAACTTGGTATGCAGTTAGCTACCTGGCGTTGGGTGCTGTTGAAATTTTTAGTATTTTCGGAACGAATATCGTGATTCAATGCCACGTTATCAGGAAAGGCAAAAAGCCACGACGCTGGATTTGTTTGGCGCTCAGTTTCGATTGCAAAATTACTTTCGATTACGAGACACAGACGTACTGTGGTAAAAAAAAATCTGTTTACTTCAAAAGCACTTTTTTGTAGTAAACAAGCTGTATAATGCTACAAGGATAAAATACCCAAGCAATGAACAAACATACAAAAAACACGCCGTTTCGAAGTTTTTTTCACCTCGTCATCAGGGGCAGTAGAAGCAAAAAAGTTTCGTCAACATGATATCAAAAATACATTTCGTGCATAGGGTAGTTAAAATATCAGGTTGAGAATAAAACACAGAAATTTCTACACGTAAAAAAGAACCTAAGCTTAACCTTGGCAAAACAGGTACCTTACGCTGAAGCTGTCACGAAATGTATTTTTGAATGTTGACGAAACTTTTGTGGATTTGATGCACCTGATAATGAGGGGAAAATAATCTTGAAACGTCGTACATTTTGTGTGTTTGTGCACTGTTTGGCTTTTTTTGGAAAAATACTTATATTGAAAACGTCTTTACATGATAACTAGAGCACTTCAAGCATAAATATGAACTAACGTATTTTTAGGAGACGTTTTGAGGGCGCAAAGGTGTAAAATCAGTTCTACATAACTTTTCGTCTGGATCGGCGTTTTAGCAGTAGCCGCCATCTTGCGTGCGTGTTTGATTCGTGTGTGACGAAACGACGTCACACTGTCCTTGTCATCCAGCGATGGAATGGTACGTCATCTGATAGAAAACCAAAGCTTGTAGAGAGAAACTGCTCATTTAGAACCTTATGAGATACAACAGGGTGGTCCATAAAAAATGCAACAGCAAAATTTTGTCAGGCCAAAATTTTTTTGTTAGCACCCCCGAGAACCATAAAGGGACTTTCAAAACATCATATGACCCTTTACGGTTCTGGAGGGTACTAACAAAAAGTTTGGACTTAAAAAATGTTGCTATTATTATTATTGTTTTTTTATGGACTACCCTGTATTTTGAAAGTTTCGTAAGGGGAGTTGAAGGGAGAGGGGGGGGGGGAAGGGGAGGTCGCAAACCTAGTTTCAAACGAGGAAACCTCCGAAAAAGTTCCAAATAATAGAACCGACATACGCGCCCACAGACTTCGAAAGAAGCAGGGGTTGGGGGTGGTCAGGGTTGTTGTGATTTCCCCAGCCCAATAAAACCCACCGTGTTTTTTCACAAAAAACCCACGTGAAAAAACCTGGTATTTAACCCAGTAAGTGGGTTTTTTCAATTTTTTGGGGTTAGTAATTAAAAAAAAGGCATTACGGAGATCATTTTTTCAACAGTTGGTCTTCGACTGACCCAAATACTTAGTTTAAAGGAAGATACCACTTAGTTTAGACTTAGAGCGCAGTAAAATGAATGAAGGGATGCTTAATAATCATATTTCCTAATGAACTGCCAAATCACTAAACCAAATTCCAAAAGGAGTTCACAAGCAGAGTTGAAACAGAGCTGAATGTATAAAACATAAAAAAAAATTCAGCACACATCAAAAAGTAAATAAACAACGAAACTTGATAAAACCCAATAAAACCCGATAAAGCCCGGAAAAAACCGATAAAACCCGAAAAAACTCATCCGAGTTGGGCTTTTTCAACAAAAAAACCTGGATTTTTCACAACCCTGGTGGTGGTGGAGGAGGACACTATCGGGAAAAGAGGATCATATTCTCAATCCTAAAATCGGCTAAATCTCCTCAAACTAGAGAAGTTTTAAAAAACTTGAAAGTAAAAACGTAAAGCCTTAACAGTAAATAGTAAAATATTTTTTTCCGGTTCGAACTGGTCGTTCGGTTCGTAGTCAAGCAGGCAGGGCGCCTTTCTTACCCCCCCACCCACCCCAAATCTTCGGCATATACATCCGTAGCAAAAATGAACAAGACAGACAGCTTAAAGATTAGCCTTGTGATAGTGTGGTGTCTTTCTACGGTTTGGTACTCAAATTCGTACTAAAAAAGAGGACAAATTAGGAATCAAAATTTCCAAAAAAAAAAAAATTCGGCAGAACAAACATGCAATCAAAAGCAATCAAAAACAATAAAAAAAAAACACCACAACTGCTTCCAAACGTCACTGTCAACCAGAGCTTCAGGTTTTTTTTTTTATTATTAAAAATTGCAATATGGGGGATGACAGACACTTAAAACTGAGCGGTAGCCAGGTATACGTTTAGTACAAATAAATTTCAAACATTGTTTTCCAAAATGTTTATTATAAATTTTGGCAAAAGCAGTCGAAATCTTGCATCGGAAAAATTGTTAGGTGTCAGTTGTGTAATGACATTTTTGCGTAAGTATAAAGATACAAAGTAAGCAAAATTAAATTGAACATGAATTTCCTATCTTTTGATTAATTGTTTGTTCTTTTTAGGGGAAAAAAATTTACGCGTGCAAGTGAAGTCAGGTACACTCTTACCTAACAACGGCATCTAGTGACAAGAAATGGTACTAAAATTGGAAAATCTCAATTTTTTTCTTTTTATTGTTTAAAATGCTGTAACAGTATGTAAATGGCTTTTAATTGTTCTTCTTGTATTTAAGGAGTTAAAAAAAACCCGTTATGGTAACAAGTGTAAACGATTTATACAGGGTTCGTGCGGGACCTGCAAAACTTAGAAAAGTCAGGAAATGAAATGGGTGAAAAACGTCAGGGGAAAGTCAATTTTGAGAATGGCAGCCCTACAATCTTTAAAAGTATTATATGCTGGTGCAGGTACTATTATTAAGTTTAGTAGTTGAAATATGACTCCTAAGTTCAGGGAAATGTGGAAAAAAAATCAGGGAAATTCAAACCAAAAGTTCTGTACCAACCCTGTTACAGTAAATCAATTATTTGCCCTTGAAAACAACACTCCCGGTTTATAAGAAACTCTACAGCGCTTGATCAAACACGAAAATGTTTTCCTCTTCGCCGGGCGAGACGGTGACTCAAATCTCTGTGAATGTTGAAAAAGATATTTACACGAAGAATGATAGCGAGACGGTACGTCCTGTTAAAAGCATTGTCACCGATGTCCTTGGCGGGAGGTTGCCTGTCCGGGGAAGCATCGCGAATTGATCGTTATGTTAAGTCATTGCCCTCTCGCCTCCCCCCCCCCCCCCCAACCAATCCCAGACTGCAATATACGTGTAATAGAGTGGCACTGTTTAGAATTGCTGAGAAATTTATACTCGTATTCCGGCGCAACGCAGTTTACGATGCATATTCTGCGTAATGGATGACCTCATGGTTTCTTCCAAACAACCACCTCCCACGCTCCGTCGACCAGACGCCAGTTGGCATAGTCATCTGTTTTGATCGATTAGTTTGTCGTGGTTTTACGGCTCGCCGGTTACCTGGCAAACTAACCATCTATCTGTCCGAGCGCGACCTACATTGCTTTGATAACACTTGCCAGCAGTGTAATTGCCGCGCCCCTAGCGGCGGAAACACGAGTCAGTATAAAAAAAAAAATGGTGGATGGGAGGTGACCGGGACGAAATTGTTGGGAGGATAGGATGTTTTCGTCTTTTAAAGATAGGCTACCAGAAATTCACTCATTGTGTGATTTTGATCTGCCTGGCCCTTCGTTTTGACGCATAAAGAGATGTCTGGGGAGTTTTAGTCGCTTAAACAACCAATTTGCATTTACAACGAATGTAACATTGTAACATTGTTTGTTTGAACATGAACTTTTTAAACATTAGCGTTGACGTTGTGCCGTTCGTTGTTTTCGTTACAGGCTATCGCTGACACTCAAATAAATAAAGGATAAAATAAAGGATATTTGATAAATAAATAAAGGGTAAAAAAAAATAGGGGTACAAAAGGATACACAAGGTACAAGAGGGTACAGAAGTGTACGAAAGGGTACAAAAGGGTACATAATGATTCAAGATGGTACAAAAATGTAGACAGAATTCACAAACCGAAATGTAAGTAAAGGTTAAATAAATAATGAGTACTGAAAATAAGGTTACAAAACGGCCTGACAGGTACGAAAGGTACAAAAGGGGCATAGGGTACGAAAGGGTTTATAAGGGTACATAAGGATACGAAAGGGTTAAAAAGGGTTCGAAAGGGTGCGAGAGGTTACAAAGTAGTACTTAAGGGCACGAAAGAGTACCAAAGTGTACAAAAGGGTGCATAAGGGCACAATAAAAAAAAAAAAAAATGGCAAGTTTACCACAGAAACTGCGGTAGGACAACGGAAAGGCTCTGAACCTCTGATACCGAGCCTAATTTAAATGAAAGTGGAGATTATGGGCAACAAGACAAAGGGTACGAAAGGGTACAAGGGGTACAAAGGGTACAAAGGGTTCAATAGGGTACAAAACGGTAAAAAAGGGTACATAGGAGTACAAAAAGGCGCGAAGGATGTAAAAGGGTACAAAAGTGTACAAAAAGGTACATAAGGGCATGGAGAATGAAAGGGAGAATGAAAGTACAAACAGAATGAAAGGGTCTCAAAGGGTACAAAAGTGCAAAGGGAATAAAAGGGTACGTAAGGTTACAAAAGAGTACATAGGGCACGAAAGGATGCAATAGGGTAAGAAAGGGTGTGAAAGGGCACAAAAAAAATACGAAAGGGCACGAAAGGGTGTGAACGAGCATAAAAGGATACACACAAAGGAAACAAATACTTTTTTTTAGTAACGGCGTTGTAAATGTTTGGAATTGTCTTCCATCTAAGGTGTTTTAGGCTGGCCGCACACCAAATTAGACATTTGTCTTGCGACGAGACGTTGCGAGATATATGTCAACTTTGGTGTGCGGCCAGCTTCGTGAGTAGCGCGTGTGCAGATAGAAGCAGCTTCGCTTTGTTGTCGTGAGACGCCTGAAGACGTCTTGCAACAACGTCGTATCCGGTGTGTGGCACTCAGCTCATTGCTATGGTTGTGGAGATGTCTGCAGCAAGTTACAACAGGTTTCGACAAACTGTTCTGTCGCGACACCGAGTGTTTGGTGTACGGCCAGCCTTAGGGCCACACACCAAAATCGACAAAACCTGTCTCAGCATGCTGCAGACATCTCCAAAACCATAGGAATGAGTTGAGCACCTCACACCGGATGCGACGTTGTCACAAGACGTCTTTAGGCGTCTCATGACTACATCGTCTGTTGGGGGGTCTCTCCACCAGATGCGACGATTCGTCTTGCAACAACGTTTTGTCGATTTTGGTGTGCGGCCACCCGTAGGACTGGCCACACACCGAATGCGACCATTATCTCACGACAAGACTTCTCAGGACAAAACGTCGCATATGGTGGATAGACCCCATATAGCCTTTCTGTAGAAAGAGCTTAGCCTTGTTGTCGTGAGATGCCTAAAGACGACTTGCGTCAACGTCTCATCCGGTGTGTGGCACTCAACTCATTGCTACGTGGAGTCATCTGCAGCAAAGTGAGACAGGTTTCGACAAAATGTCTTGTCGTGCGACCAATGTCACATGTGGTGTGTGGCCGCCCACCAAATTAGACAAATGTATCGCGACGAAACGTTGCGAGAAAAAATACGGCATATCTGGTGGATAGACCGCATCAGGAGTAACTAGGAGCTTCGTTTTGTTGTCGTGAGACGCCTAAACATAAATACATCTCATGACAGTGTGTCATCCAGTGTGTGGCGCTCAACTCATTACTATGGTTGTGGAGATCGACTTCTGCAGCACGTTGAGACAGGCTACGACAAAATGTTTTGTCGTGCGAATAAACGTCTAATTTGGTGTGCGGCCACCCTAACATTTTCAGTTTTCGATGTCTGCTGAATCAGGTTGACCTGTTGTCTTTCGTCAGTTTTTAATTTTCCCTTCTATTTAAATTGTGTGGGGGGGTTTAATTTTAAATTTGGCTCCGTGTTAGTGGCCCAACGGGGGTCCTTCGTATTCCTGTTATTTTTGCACCAAGTCTTGTAAGAATAATACGGGTACGAAAAGGTGTGAAAGGGCACAAAAGGGCACGAAAAAAGGGCATGAAAAGGTACAAAAGAATACCAAATGATAAACAAGGGTATATAGGGATAAAACAAAACGTTGTGCAATGGCAAATATGTAAACATTTTTTGTTCTCTTCAATAGCTGGCCCATCTATGGTGGCCCTTTACACTCAACCTCCCAGAAGCCCAAACAACACCACTGCTGCGGTGCTGCTAAAGCGCCTGACCATCCATTTATTGACAGTAGATGTAACAAGTTATTGATTTCCGACTTTGATTGTTAAGCCTCACCTAAAACATGAAACGAGTTCGTTTTGTTTTCTAATATTTATTAGGGATATAATCTCCAAACGAAATACACATCAATTTTTGTCGATACTTCACATGAAGTACAGTCACATGTATTTATTCACACATGAAAACTGTTTAGTATTCGATCTCTCTGTTGGTGCCCACTTTGGCAATAGCGATCATTGCCTGATAAATTTTTCGGTAAATCTCACTACCATCAAGTGTGGTCAGAGCCCAGTATTTATCTGCTGAGCCCGGGAAGGGCAAGATTGACATCGAAAACCTTCGGAAGTCACTTTCTCAGGTAAATGACTTAAGTTGATATTTGATGTACATTACATCAGTGGGTCGCAACTGTACTAGAAACAGCGCATTTCAAACCTTCGCACTCACCTTCACTTCCATCCAACGCTTGGCCGACGTCAATAACGCCAACATGGCGCCAGCCTACATCCGGTTCTTGTCTGAATGGGATCTGATGAGATTCGCTGAAGGCCAATCCTACAATATATTTATTTACTTATTTTATTAAAAAAATTATTGTAACCTCTCCTATAAAGAGCATGACGACAATTTCAGATTAAAACAACAATTTCACGAATGTCACGCAGGCGAGAGGAGAGGCGAGACAACCGTAGGCGTCGCCATATAAAAAAAATGTGGCTTAGCCTGGTTGAATTCCGTTCTCGCCTGAATGAGATTCGTGAAATTGTTGTTTTAATCTGAAATTGTTGTCATGCTTTTTTTATAGGGGGGTTACAATAATTTTGTAAATAAAATAAATACATAAACATATTGTAGGACTACCATATTGCAGTTTACCATATATCGTCCTGGGATACACATCCCATAATTCATCATTTCTGTCGTAATTGTGCAATGAAGGTAACGCATGTATTGAGCAGGTTGCCACAAATGTGAAAACTCTGTATACCTTAAAAATGATGCAAACATTAATTTCTAAAATCGAACAGCTATTGGAAAATTAGCTCTAAATTTTTCCTGTACTAGGATAAATTTTGCAAAGAGTATCACAGTGTAACTTTAGCCACGCGTGTTTTACCCTACTCGTCGGACTTGTGTTTCTCCAACATTGTGTACCCCATGAAAATCATCTCAAAGTGGATGTACCAATGGTGGCTGCGCCTTCAGTAGTGAATCTGCTATCGTCCTAGATTACATTAACCATGCCTGGAATGGTTTTCATGCTATTCTGTCGGTGCATATTCACCTGATGTGCAGCCAGCCTCTCCTTAGCAGGTCCCCGTTAACGGGTGCGTGCGAATTGTCACTGGGTGTCTTCAGTCGACCGCTTGTGGCAGCACTTCTGATTGAAGCCGCTGAGACTCCACTTCGGCTTCGTGCTAACGAGCTGTTAGTGAGGCTGTGTCTCCGTGGTCTAGGTCGTGAAATTGATGATCTCGTTGGTAAGATTCTTGTTGACTACCGCTGTCTTGTGTCCTCTGGCTCGAGCCAGCTTGGGTTCTGCTGGTATTAGTGCATCCATGCTACTTGATCCCTCTATGGAACGATTCCCTGATCCTCATGCAGTGTCTCCGCTGTGACCTTGGGCGTGGTACGGGGAGCTTCAGCGGGTCTTCTGGTCCCAGTCTCGACCCATCTCGTCTGCATTGGAAGTTTATTGCACTGCCTCCTTTCATCACAAAAGCTGGGAAGTGGCATGGGTGTGTTTGTTCCGAGCATGAAAATGCATTTGTGTCGCTTCATCCCTCTGTCTTGTTGTGCGAGCTTGTGGCTATATCTCTGTAACTGTTGAAATCTGCCTCGACCTGGGTATACCTGTGCTACTTTCTCTGACTCCGCTTCAAGCATTTTTCTCCTTGTATGGTCTTTGAGTGGCTCTCAGTTCAGCATCTGCTGATCCTGGAGATTGAGTGGAAGCTGTTTCAGATGCATCGCGGCTGTTATGTCTGCTTGTCTTGGGTTCCTAGCCACAGTGGTGTGCATTGGGATAAGACTGCTGACGATCTGATGGCTGAAGGGTTCTTTTCTCGGCGTCACCCTGTCTCAATCCCTCTTACCCACCTGCATCCTGTGATCTCGTGTTGGACTTTTTCCTTTAGGCGTCTGAAGGGACGAATGGTGCTAATGGGTGATCTTTGTACATAGTGCATCCATCGGTTACGTCTCGCAGACCCCTTCAGTACATGTCGCGGAGCACTGCAGGTGTTCTTATCTCGCCACCGTATAGGACATTCATTTCTTCATGCGCATATTTTTCGACTCATGCAGTCCTCATCTCCGCGTTGCGAATATGGTGCTGATGAGTCGGTCCAGCACTTTCTGTTTTAGTGTCCGTTGTTTTCTGTGCTGAGATAAACCCATTTGGCTTTAGTGGCGATCTGCGGCAGGCCCTAGGAGTGCTCCCCAACTCCACCACGCCTCCTCTGCCTCTCTTGCGTGCAATTGTGGCATTCTGCCGTACTTCGGGTCGGCAAGTTTAGTGCAACCAGATCTAGTGAGTGTGTGGTGTGTTAGGCAGCAGGTTTGTATGTTATTTTGTGGTGGGCAGTGGTTACTTGATTGATGTCTTCCTGGATTATCTGGGTATCTTGGTTTGTAATTGTTGTTGTTATAATTATGCTAGTTTTTAGCAGGGCGAGGTCGTTAAACCTGTTAGTTCATTGTAAATCAACTAAGTGTGGTTTAGAATTCTTCGGTCCTTCGGATTGTATTTTGTATGAGTTCTTGAATTGCCTTGTCTTGTATTTAGTTGTTGCTTGCTGAAGCCCATGCTGTGCACGGGTGGTGTTTGATGCACCATTTACAACACTGGGATGGCTTGCTTTCTCAGGTGTTTGTTGCGGAAGGCGACGGTATATCCCGTCTATGTATTTTTGGACACACTGGCTAACAAATGCTGATTTTCGTTTGCTTCACTCACTCGATGAGCACCTCCCCTGAACCGGACTCCATGGACTTTCATATGAATATTTCCACCGGAATACGCCTTTGTGCAGCAAATTCGAAACCTTTAGCCCGCTGGCTTTGTCATTAAAAAAAATATTTAACCAAGTTTCACTAATCCTTTTATTTTAATTTTCTACAACGACCGAACCTTTAGCAAGCGGTTATGGTTGGTGCACGGGTGGGCCATCGTTTCAAACAGAGGGTCAAAGGGTTTTAGCGAGCGTTAACCACACCCGGTCATCTGCACGACGAAGCCCTAAGGCCATCGTTTCAGTTTATTGGCAACAATCAGTTTTTCAAAGGGTTTCAAAGGGTTTAACGAGCGTTAACCACTCCTGGTCATCTACCCGAAGCCCTAAGGCCCTATGTCTGCAACAGCCAGATTCCCAGGCGGTCACCCACCCAAGTAACAACAATCAACAATCATTCTGTTTACAACAATCGAATACTGTTTTATTATTAGACGGGTGTCCGCGTTGGTTGGTTGGCTGTCTGGGTACGGTGGCCGTCTGGGTCGGGTGGCCGTTTTACAGCAGTGCAATTCGTTTTTATTAATGTAGATAGGGAGCATGTCTTCGGGCCTTTTATGCCCTCACTAAATCCGTTACTTCTTATTGTTGGGTGCACGGACGGGACTTCGGAATCAGGTGTATAAATTGTTGGTTACACGGACGGGACGTATAAGGTGAGATTGCCCGGATGGAAAAATAGAGCAGCGTCATGTGACGTCATTTTGGCTACGAGATACAATTTGGGGGGGCATAGATAGCTACAAGGTGCACTAGATTAAAATGTAAGGGAAAAACGGCACTCCTAGTCAAGACAGTGCTTTGAGAGCCGATTTCTTAGGCTTAAAAGAACGTTGTTTTCTCCAACAACAAAAGTCGTGCGTTATAGGCTTAAGAAATTCAGTCTAATAGCATTGGCTTCAGTAAGACGACCTTCCTTTTTCCCACCAGTGCACCTTGCAGCTAACCCAGTGTGACTCCACCATAGAGTTATACACAATAATACTACGTCGTGTCACTGCCCTATAGTCCAACAATGATTTTTGCATTGTTGCAGCAAAGCACGGCCCACTCTCAGAAGAAAGGCCCGCGGTTTTCATAGAACGCATGCACGAAACGTAACGCAGAGCCACGGATAACAAGAACCGGAAGTCGATCGAACGTCATCGCCTTAACGGAAAACAGATGTACTCCAAAAAACATTCCAAATTGAACGTAAAGGAAACACAACAGCACTAAAGCCAAAATCGTACACTAAAAATAGCTTAAGATTCGATAAGCCTGGACTTATATTTTATTCAGATCACGTGATCGAGACTGAAACCAATGAACTCTGATCGCAACTGAGACGCTCTTGTAGAGATTGGTCTCAGCTTTCTCCCGTAGGTTCGTCAATGTTGGACGCTCTCGTGCTGTTGCTAATTGCAACTGCACCACAATTGACCTTACAAAGTGAGACTTATCTCTCAATCTGCCTCCTTTCCAAGCATTCTGCAGTTGTCAACAACTTGTAACAATATATATATTCCAATTCTGTTGTAACAACAATGTAACTCGTGCACTGCCTAGCCGACAATTGTAACAGATTATCTGTTAGGCAACAATGTAGTTCCAACCCCTCCTTCATTCCAAGCTGACCGCAGCCATCGTAAGTTGTTTATTTTCGATCATTCACTAGAAATTATTCCCCAATTTCCCCCAATTGTCCCCACTTAAGTTACATCATGCCCCAAACAATTCATCACTATTCACGCACATCACATTAGTTTAAAGCAGGGATTTGTGTCGTGGCAGGCGAGTGCAACATCTAAATTACTGGCCCTTAATTAAAACACCTATAAGCAATGAATCTGCTCTAAATAACCTTTCACTATCGTTTGCTCACCACATCAACATAACCGCCCCAGTCAAACTCCCTACACGCTTACCAACTGATCGGATAGTAAAAGCGTCTAAGTTGTGATTGGTTCGTCTCCCTGTCACATCATCTCCGGAAATGTCAGTACATAAGAAACTGTTGCGTTTCATTTACTACAATATAATTTACAGCGATTTATGTTTGTTTATTACCTCTTAAAGGGACATAAATCCTTCCGGTATGTCTAATTGCGACCCGTTGAGAAAAGAGTTTGCAACATTTACACAGGTTAGAGTTAATGCATCTCGCACGAAAGAAAAACCAAGAAAATGACTGCGTTGGCAATATTTACTTACGTTTGAACTAGTGTCGCAAAACTGAGTCATACGACATGTAGGATCCACGTTGACTTTTCTGTACGACTCAGTTTTGCGTCATGAGTTCAAACGCTATGTAAATGTTGCCAACACAGTCGTTTCCTTGTTTTCTCTTTCGTTCGAGACGATTTTGCGACATTACCTCTAACCTGTGCAAATGTTGCAAACGCTATTCTCAACGGGTCGCACGACGTACCGGAAGGATTTATGTCCCTTTAATTGGTTAGCGACAAATTTCTTCCACACGTCGGTGATCAGATCTAAATGTGGTCGAATTGCGCGTCGTGCTACCTAATTATTACTCGGCTAAGTGGCTCATGATACGAATATCGTTTCATAATAGGCGCGTACATTTTTAAAAATTTATTGGAACGTCTCTTTTCGCAAAGAGTCACAAAATGGAGTCACAAAACCGTGTCTGCACTTCGTGGAACTATTGAAAACATGGAATTACTCCACCATGTTTTCTCCAAATGTATAGAAGCTTCCTCCCTCATTTTTTTTCTTCTTTTGTGTGTGCGTGTCAATTGGCAATATATTTGCTTAGCCATTGATTTTTTGTCCTTCTTGCTGGCCAACATTACGCCATCAGCTCGCGCTGCCCTACTTTCAACCGGTCACGTGCATTCTTCTATGTCAAATCGGTTGGTGGCATGTAAATTAATTAACGCATGTTGATATAACTTCATAATGAAGTCAAGACTCGCTGCTCCACACCCACTATTTGACCTCTGATCGCAATTAGGACTGTTGTTTAATGACGGGAGTGAGTCAGACTGCACACTGTATCAAAAAAGGAAACGTAACTTACTTTGTTTGCTATTACACTGAGTAACCTTTTAAAAACTGCTAACCGCAAAAACAATAATTCAAAACCTTTTTGCAAGCAGCATTTTCCGCAAGTTAAAAGCAAATTCTTTTTTTTTTTTACCAGAGCAGGCCTTTTTAAAGCGTTCTTAAATATTAAAATCCGTTGAATACAGCGTTTTACACAATTTCAGTACCATTTCTTGCCACTAGACGGCACTACTAGAAAAGTGTGTTACAGTAACTGATTTAATTTGTATGCGGCGTATATTTTTAATTTTGTCCCTAAAAAGAACAAACATTTGATCAAACAGGCAGAAATGAACATCTCAAAAATGCTGGAGTTATTTAAACTATTTTAAAGGTACACACTTAGCTAGCAACGGCACCTAGTGGCAAAAATTGGCATTAAAGTTACCAATCTCAAATTCTTTCTTTATATTGTATGAAATGCAGTATGCAACGGATTTAAAATTTTTCTTTTTTGTATTTAGGATCCTGAGTTTTCCACATGGGATTTCTTCAGCTAAATTGTCCCTCTGGTCGTTTACTCTGTGTTGTAATGAACAAGTATAAACTCCTATTTTCTCTTCAAAGCATGAAAGGTAAACCGTAACTATAACCATCAGCAAAAATTATAGACTAGAAATAATAGAGCAAAAGCAAAGGACGCCACATTCGCTACGGAGTTCGCATCTGGAGCCGGACGATTAGCTAAAAAGGAGGTATGTACAAACAATGGCGTCCTTAGTCAAGGGGATAAGATACAAGAATAGTGGAATTCAAAATGGGGTCGGAGAATTCAGCTACTGGGTCTAAAGAGGAAGTGGGGAGGGGGGGGGGACTCCCTCAGAGTTCTGTAAAAAAATAACTTTCAGCAATTTTAGTGCCTTTGAAACTTTTCCAAAACGCCACTTTTCAGAATTTTTTCAATCGCAATAAATGATTTATTTATACTCTGGGTGCACCACTGTTCACCTGCAGTGAGGTAATCCCTTGCTTTTAAATACATTTTAAAATGAGGCGTGTAGAAGATACCGCGTCGTATTGTTGAGACAATTACAATCACAATGACAATGAGGCTTTATTAATTTGATAAAGACTGTAAAAAAAAAAAAAGCAAAATGGAATACTGATGTCATGAGAAGCCATGGACAAATTGGTCCATAACACAGTACGGTAACAAAACACGGGACGGGGCAAAGATGATTACAAAATGCAGCAGACAGTGGTGAAACTAGAAACAGAACAACAAATGAGACAAGTCCAGGACGGGACGAGACTGTAAACAATTACAGGACAAGACGGGATGGACGAAGAAAATGACAGAACGTATTAGACAATGGCAAAATTACAACAACAGAACGACAAACGAGACTAGGGCCCGTATTCTGAACGCTGACTAAAACTCGTACTTGACTTGAAATGACGTCACACCTATTTAGTGCCATTCACCACCAGAACTTCTTTTGGATACATTTGGAAGAAATCGGGTGGTGACTGGCACCTAATAGGTGTGACGTCATTTCAAGTCAAACGACGTCACACCTATTAAGTGCCATTCACCACCCGATTTCTTCCAAATGTATCCAAACGAAGTTCTGGTGGTGAATGGCACTAAGTAGGTGTGACGTCATTTCAAGTCAAGTACGAGTTTTAGCCAGCGTTCAGAATACGGGCCAAAGTCTTACTTATAGCAGGGAGTTAAGCGAACAAGCCAGATAACTAGCTTTAACCAACTAAGATGATAAATCAGAAAATATCTAGAGATGACTGCAGTAACTGGTGGGAGAAGAGGGTTTTCCTGAAAGTGTAAAAAAACAACTGCTTGCCCTGATTGCTTCTGGGGTGTCATTCCAGATCCTTGGCAGTTCCCCCGAAAGGGACGCCTTGCCAAGTTAAGAGCAAAGGAAGTCCAATGCAGACTTTTACTGCGTCTCGTAAAGTGAGAATGAACAGTGTTGTTACGTTTTGAGAATGCGTGAAACCATATTTTATTCATGACGTAGGGATAAAAGCATGAAGTCATGAAACGGCAAAATCTTTAAATGTTTAAAAAGAGGGACGGAGTTTTGCCGGCTAGGCTGGTGCTCGATGGCTCTGACGGAACTTTTTGAAGTCTAAGTAGTCAAAGTTGTCGAGGTTGTTGATCCAGGCGAGGATACAGTCATTTAAAAATGAGGTGAACTAGAGAGAAATATAAGTCTCCGAGGATGGCTGATTGCAGGCAAGACCTAATCTATGAATAATACCAGCTTCTCTTGACATTTTAACGGCTGTGTCATTGATATGATAGTTCCAAGAATTTGAAGCTGTACGAGACGCACATTATTAATGATAATGGGAACAGTGGGTTTGCAGGGTTTTTGGCGAGGGTGAAAAATGAGATAACTTGTCTTCTGAATATTAAGGGAAAGTCGGTTGGAATTGAGCCGTGAGATTACTTTTGTCAGCTCCCTATTGACTAATTGGAGCAATTCATTAAGTGAATTTCCTGGCGCATAGAGTGTGGTGTCATCAACAAATAAAGCAGCTTTCAAAAGAGATGAAACACGTGGCAGATCATTAATGCAGAGCAAGAATAAAATTGGACCAAGTATGGCTCCTTGGGGTACACCATATGTTATGGGAAGCAAAAGCAAGCAAGCGGAGGACATTTCAATGTATTGCTGACGATCAGTAGGGTAATTCGTATACCATTTGTTGGCAACTCCCCGAAAGCCATAGAAGATTAATTTCATTAAGAGCGATAGAAGCTTAATTTCTTTAAGAGCAGAGTGTGATTAACAGTATTAAAGGCTTTTTTTTTAGTTCAATCAAGAATTTATAGGGTTTGGGAAGAGAATTTGTAACTCTAAAAAGTCCCTATTGAAACACGTTAGCTTCGTCCCCATTAGTTCAGTCCGAGTTTTCAGAGGGCGCCACGTGTTCAAACTGGTAGTTTTTGCTCATTTTTCCGCCCAAATCTAAAGTAAACTAAATTACAACTAACATAAACTAAATAATAATTAAATTCAAGCTATTTTCGTTTAGTTTAGTTTAATTTTAGGCTAAAAACGGAGTAGTAATTCCCACGTAAAACACGTGGCGCCCTCTATGAACTAAGACTGGACTAATACGAATTTATGTAAGATGCTTCAGTAGGGGTCTCAGTCACAAATTCTCCTCCCCAACCCTATAAATTCTTGATTCAATAAATATTGCCACCAACTATAAATTATTTTCAAAAGCCTGAACAATTTTGCATCTTCTGTGGATTTGCCCGGTCGAAAGCCAAGTTGGCATCCCGTCAAGATATTGTTAGACTCCAAAACCTTAAAAATTCGTTTGTGTCCTATAGTTCTTCGCAGATTTTTGAGATGACCGGTAGAATAGAAATGGGCCTGTGTTTGTTCAAGTTGGTTTTGTTCAAGTGTACGGGAATTCCCTATAGAAATTTTTAGTTCATTAGGGATCTCGCCTTGCTGAAATGACAAGTTAATAATACTTGTCAGCCTGGAAGCAATAGTCTCGCTAGCCTGTTTAACAACGTGTACAGAAATAGTGTCATATTCAACAGCTCTGGACGTTGGGAGAGATTTAATAACATCCTTAACCTCAGACTTGTCCGTATAAGAACAAAAATGAAGGAATTGGAAATAGGCTGTGGATTAACAGCTGGATTATTTTCTGTTCAATCAAAGTTCGTACCAACCTTGGCAAACAGTCGTTGAAAGCAAAGGCATTACCTATTGGGGGGGGGGGGGGGGTTAAACTTTGGTTGTTAAGGAGAATATTAGTAGGAACCTGAAGTTTCTTTTCCTCCCACAGGGCATTTAAAACTTTACAAGTTTTCGCCATATCATCAGAGGCTGTTTGGAGTAGATGTTCTGTTTTGAATGTCGCCATTTTGGGTGATGCGTATTTAGTGACGTTTAGTGTGACTTCAGGGGTCGCTGACCTTGACAGATATTTAAAAGGAAGGTTGACCTTCTCCCGTACGTGGGCAGTCCAGTCTTACCCCACTAGAACTTTCAAAAACTTTACAGAAGTTAGAAACACTTTCAAGAACTTAAGAAACGGATGTCACCACAGCTATTTCCTTGACAACGAAAGTTTAATTAAGCAGATGCAGATGCAGAAGCCCTGGTGTTTCACTTCTTCTGGTTTGAGGCCATGTTGCACGTCACACTTTTGGATTTACTACTACAATTTAATTTATGTAGGTTTTTTTTTTAAAACTAATCCACCATGATTAAACCATGTTTAATTTATTCAAGTTTAAAACCTTATGTCAGCCTTCCACGTTTTTATTAGTCACCTCAATCAGTTATACTAGGATTTTATTATGTATATCACACACATTCGATGATTCGATCGTTCCTTCGCTGGATCACGTGACGTCAAGGCCGCCTAGGACGGAGCCGGAAGCAAGAACCGCAGCATCAATGTAACCCGAATTTGGGTAAAATGTTAATGTTCACCTCAAAGCACCACGCCGGTAGGTCATGAGATGCCTATACCTGTTTCGAGCAGTTATTTGGCAAAGAGGCGAGCCTCTTTCGATGTTTGTGTTCTGGAGAGAAAAATCTTTACAACACACGCATGCAAATTAAATGAGATGAAATTTTGCGCGACAGCAGCGAAAATTCAGCAGCCACTAGGAAAACTGTTTGTTTTATGGGAATTCTTTATCTCCTTCTAACGTACTGACACGACTACGCAATTCTCCATGCAATGTCAAACACGCTATCCACTTATACTTGTATTGGTCGTTGGATGTTACCATGGTAAAGAGGTTTTCTCCAGCACTGTGGCTCGCAACTGGCCTTCAGGTAAAGCGATTTCTGCACATATAGAGTGTTTTCTTTGGGTATATAAACATTCCGGAAAGCCAAATGGCTCGAAAAGTGATAAATAAATACAAATGCAAACTTAATTGACGTTGCCTTTTGGATTGACATTTAAGTCCAAAAGGCAACGTAAAGCGGTTTGCATCTGTGTTTATTTTTCTTTGGGTAAGAACCTGAGTGGAAAGTCGTGCTACGCTTAGAGAGATGCGTCTTTTATATTAATTAGGGAGGTGACGAGGAATTTGGCACTTAAATACCAACGAACAACACAAACGTGCCTGCAGGGTTTTGTAAATAGTCGCTTCTTGGTCTTTAAACACCATAAAAACGTGTTAATTAAAGCAGAAACGACAGTTAAATCTGCACAAAGCTAAACTGGAAACAACGAGCTATCAGCGAAAATGATGCATTAGAAATAACTTAGAACAGTAAGCCACCTTCATACTTTTCATTTCATTCGAGTGAAGTGCCCAGGATTAGTGAGCGTTGTCCGCCGCCAGATAACTGCCACACAGTATTCACCCATGACATGGCCACTCCTCCAGTAGACATATTGGTGGAAGGCACTGCAACGCCGGCCTGAGCCAATAAGGTGAATAGAGCAGTGACACGACGTAGTATTACTGCATACTGTATAACAGCCTTAATGGGTTAGCTGCAAGGGGCACTGCAGAGAGAAACAGAAGGGCGTCATACTGAAGCCGATGCTGTGAAGAGTGATTTCTTGGACCTAAAACGCGCGATTTTTGTTGTTGGAGAAAACAACGGTATTTTGATCCTATGAAATCCGCTCTTCCCTTGTTTTTCCCTCCATGTCACTGCCTATAGATGGTTTGAAGTTGGAACTCAGTGGTTTATTCACAAGACCACGCGGGCTTGAGGATGTTAACAGTGGTTCAGTAGAACTGCTCTTGAAGTTGGCTAGACTATGGTTGAAGAGTGACTGCTAGTTTGGGTCTAACTCTCATAGTGAGGAGCAACTGGAGGCGCAGCCCACTTTGTGAACAAGGCTGCTTCCGGAGTGGTTCATAGATGGAGCCACGGTAAATCCCATGAGCCTCTAGTATCTTTAGCCCCCTCATGTGGTGATGACAACAACCAGAATTGTGATGAACAAAAACTAAAGAAAGGTTCCATTATATATTAATATTCACAATTTAATACAAGATAATAATTGCATGATGACAAGATACATTCAGCAGCTTTATACAATACTAGACGAAGCCCGTCTATACACGAGGCCGGTCATGAATTAAGTATCGATACTTGATGTGGAGGATCGATTAAAATGGCGCTGGGAGGAATGACCTTTTAATGGTAACATCTAGGTTTACAAAAACTAATTTTGTAACCGAAATAGATTATGATGAACGGCAGTAGCGAGGAAAACTTTGTGGTAAACTTGAGTCCGACACGAACTCAACTCACGTTTACACTCAAGAAACGTACCTGTGAGGAAACTGCAAGATGGTCAATTAAATTAAAGGGCAATTACATCCATTTTGACATGTATGTTTGACTTTTGGTTTTGGATCACTTACACAATAACTAAACACAAGAATTGCGGTAAGAATACTTGCCCTTTAACCCGTATTACATCGGAAAGAGCGTTGAAGCTCATGTTTTGGGTCACGTCAGTTACACTGTCCACAAATGGAGCAAAGCAATAAATTAAAGTTGTATAAACATTTACTAAAAAAAAAAAAGATTGAAACAATACGTCGGTCACAGGCAGTTGTTTGCGAGTACATTGCGACTGCATAGGAGACAGAGTTGTGGCTCGTCTTTTCGGTTGCTCATCGCATCTTGTTCCTTCGTCCATTTGCTTTCGTAGCGTCGCTGGATGCCGTTGTTAGTCAACAACACGTACGATTTAATTTTTAATTTTTTTATTTTTTTTTACAAACCCTCCCAAGGTGTACCGCTATCAATGTACAAAATCTGGTTATAATTGATGCAGTCATTATGGGTGAAGCGATAACAAATATTGCATACAAGTCTATTCTATAAAAGGTGCTCTGCTCCAGTAAAATAAATAAATGAGTTATTTACCAATTTTGACCGCGTTTCGAAAAGTGCAATCTGCACAGCCATACCTAACCACCCAAAACCAAAGGTGGTGTTAAAAGCCGGCAAATTTCCAAAAACGATCGGCGTTTGAAGGTAGTGATATCATTCAACCAAGGAAAGGCCGCCAAGGTTAATCCTATTAGCCAACTTAATCGCACCGAATAATA
>JAHWFP010055100.1:0-19117 GCA_023313725.1 Lithobius niger | reverse complement strand
CGACTAAGGCGCTATGCAAGTGATCTGGGAGCGAACTGGGTAGCTGGTTCGAATCCGGGTCATGCCACTCCGACGAAACGTAAGTGCATCAAAGTGGCTTACTGAACTACGTTATTCTAGTGTATGTTTTTCGCTGTTGGCTTGTTTCCGATTTTCCTTAGTATTATTTCCAGCGATTTGTATCTATTTATTTTTCACGACAACAAAGCGAAGCTCCTTCTAGTTTCTTCTGTTGGGGATCTCTCCACCAGATGCGACGTCTCGCTACGTTTCGTTTTGCAACGACGTTTTGTCGATTTTGGTCCCTTATTCCGGGATTCTTACGCCGACAACTTTGGAATTAATTCAACTCGATGGTACTGAAAGTCCGCATCTACGAAATAAATAAGTTTTTCTGCCGTGTCACGCTGGAGTGCCAATATCGGGAGCCACAACACATCATAATTTGGTTTAAAACTACAAGCTTACAGCTGAAACAACGATTCATTCATTTTGCTCATCAATAAAATCTGTTAGCCAGTCAACAATGCCACATAATTCTCTAGGTTCGCCAGAACCATATAACGGTTAAGCGATTTCATACGCTAAAGTAAAATCTGAGCTTATTGAACGTTGAATCAGTGTTTGGCGCAAAGCTTTGACAAACGGAAGATGAATAAAATCTTGTGACTGCTTGCTTTTAATATTTTTATTTTATTTTTGGTTTTCTAAATTTGTTATTGCACAAATTGTAAGATACTGCGATCAGGTGAGTTTCATAAAACTTTACATTTTTTTTGTAGGTTAAATAAATACGAACGCTAACGTATTTATGCTTCCTTTTGGACTTAAATGTTAACACTTTCCGAGCGGGTAATCGAACCCACAACCTTTGAAACCAAAGGCCAAGATCTACCTCTGAGCCATAATTACGCGGCCAATAGGACAGGTCCATAGGCAGCATTTATCACATGTACATATACATATAAACATACAAAAGGCAACGTAAACAGGTTTGCCTGTATTTATTTAACCCTTCTGAGCCGATTGGCTTTCCGTCCTGTTTAATTTGTTGTAGGTTGTGGTACTTTTCTTATTGCTAGGGAGTTTCTTTTCAGGATGGGGGATATTGTCTAATGAGCTATTGTCATAGGGGCCTTTATCCTGGGGGATATGGGGGGGGGGGGGCGATTGTCCAAAGGGATATTGTCCTAGAGCCGTTAGTTGGTAGGTCTCCCAGGGATTTGCTAGTCCCTTATCCAAGCTTTGATCGGTTTGTTTCAAGCAGTGATCCCAAATCGCAATTACAGTATCACACTCGACTGTCTTAGAACGAATGTTTCAATACTTTTTTTTTGGGGGGGGGGGGGGGTGTCAAAATCGCAGTCGTGCTAAAGCGCTCGTGTGATTTCGCCACCCCTCGATATTTGGACTGTTCCGTTTCTCGCAGACGATGAATTATTTCAGGTTAACCGGGTCTGTTTCACGGATATGTATTACTTAACCTACGGAAATTTAGCATGGCGTTGAGTTAGCGTGACGTCACAGCCATGGTATAATGCCTGTTAACACTGCTTTGGTAAATAAGATTTTGACGGTGTTAAATCAACAGGCATATAGCGTCAGAAAGCGAAAGCTTCTCTGCCAGGCGACCTTGTGACGAGCGGTTGGAATACAAAGCGAGAGTAACAACAACACGGATACTGCCACGTGCATTTATAAGCTCCTGGTGTATTAATTCATGACCAGTGACCTATCCGGCCCGACCTACAATAATATTAGGGGGGGGGGAGGGTAAACAAAATGACCGCCAGAAGTGGCCCATTTCGTTTCTTCGAAGTCTCTTTGGTAATTGGCCAAGCAAACCATATCGGTGCATTTTTGTACGGTGAGTCCCGCCATCTACTGCCAAATAGCGGCAACTGACAAAAAGCTTAGTAATTTGAAGAGAGAGAGCTCAACCTGGTTGCTGGAGGTTTGCGGATCTGGCCAAACCCCTGGAAAGGGGACCTTGGCAAAGTTCCCGCCAGGACTGCTGGCCAGGGTAGCGTGAGAGGCTGCCATGCTCCTTCAGCAGCTGTGGGAACTTATTCTGGCCAATTTTGTTCAGTCTTTCAGCCCCTACGACGATCGGAGGTTTCCCGGTTCAAATCCCCGGGTTGACTCCTCCCTTTAACAGATATTTCTTCTTCTCAAAAAGTCTGGTAATGTTCAAAATTGAGCCGGTTCAGCATCACAAGCATTAAATTGCTTCGGTCGACTGAAGGCTCAAGGAAATATTTAAAAAAAAATTCACTAACTTAATGTTATTAAACATCTAGAAAATAGCTTACACGTACTAATGAATAAATTTCCGCATAGCCTTTTGCCACAAAGCTATTAAATTTATCGACTGCACATAGAACTTCAGCAAATAGTGACATGTTCGTTTACACAGAAAGTGTTTCAAAGAAGAGTGGCAACATTCATTAGTACTATCAGTGTCGGTTGACAGAAAGCGGCTACAACACAAATCAATCGTATCAGCGGCGCTTTAGGCGGCCATATTCGCCAACCTAGACGTGTAATCATCCAGGATCCGGTCGACTTTAGTAGAGCCCTGATTACTTTAAAAAAATGAAGCCCAAATTGCGGCAAAGTAGGAAACAAAGGAATTTTTTTCCACAGAAAGTAAGGAATTATGGGAAAGTAAATACTCTCACTTTCTCCCACGTATTCCTACGAGGGTGTGGGGGAAAGGGGGATTTTTTTTTGTCGTGATCCTTTTAGCAGGCGTCTTGAGCCTCTTCCCACCCGAACTAACTTCTACTGGTTTTTTTTTTAACTCTTAGGGCAGTCGTGAGTAGAGGACGCTAATTACCCACTGGGCTGTTGTTGCTCGCTTTGTTCGGTGTCCGTGGCGCCCCATCACAAAGCTCGCGGTGGGCCGAGGGACAACGTTTTTGCCCCATCTTATAGCTGTACCTGTTTGGGTGCTCCCGGAAAAAGGACGAGGTCAAACTTAAATTCATTGCCTACAGAAATTAAACGTATTACTGGGCTGAAATCGCTCAAGAAACATCTGTTCAAGTGGTTATTAGATATAAAAAAAAAAAAAAAAATAACTCTGAAGGCTTAGCGATGCTGTTCAGCATTATGAGTTAGCACTGACACCTTTTCTTATTTGGTTACATTGTTTTCTAGTTCTCGTACATTTTCCCCACTTAATTTGTTCTTAATCATGCTTTGTTTGATTTTGGAAACTCTGTTATCCACATTAATTACTGTTTTTTTCCCTGTTTAAAAGAAAATGTTTCGCCCCCCCACCCCCCTATTTTTTGTGCGACCCTTACTCACATGCGGGCATCTGCTCTTTTGATGTGAGGTTCGTCTTTTGTCAATTATTTCCTTGTAACCTGTACTGAAAATAAACTCAACTTATCACCAACATAAAATCTGTAGAATCTACCGTGGCGCCATCTAGCCACAGTAATATCATTAACCGTTACAGACAACTTGCTGCCAGGTGCACGAGGACGTACCAAATTTTCACTGAATAGTTAAGGAGGCACGTGCTTGTTTGTTGCTTTAAAAGAAATGGAGTTATGCAGTCCTTCGTTTGATGCAAGCAAGTGTTATATAACATTAGAAAGATTTTTTTAAAATTAATTTCTTTTGAGCCTCAAGTCAGCCGAAGCAATTTAATGCTTGTATGGCTAAACCAGCTCAATTTTGAACATTACCAGACTTTTAGAGAAGAAGAAATATCTGGTAAAGGGAGGACGGGTGCCAACCCGAGGATTCGATCCGGGAAACCTCCGATCATCGTAGGGCCGAAAGATTATCCGAAAAATGGCCAGAATAGTTCCCATAGCCGCTGAAGGACCATGGTAGCCTCTCACGCTACATAACACTACATAGCGGTAGATTCTGCAGTTATTTGGTGACAACCTACCTTTAACGTACGATACTGGAGTTAGGCCTTAGTTAGGCCTACTCGTTGTACACTACTGTATTATTCTGAGAACCACACAGTGCGATGTTTTTTGCCTACGTTAGCAAATTTACGAAAAATTGAACTTTAATGTGCACGTTAGAGGAAAAGATGTGCCTTACCTTACTTACAGGATATCCTTTTTTTGTTTGCTAATCGCGAATGCAAAACGAACACTTAGGTTTTAACCTGCGGACAGGCTATAAACTCCGACTTGCCGGCGTTGCCCAGCAACGCTTTGAAAACACGTCATTTTCCGTGTTTACCTTTAAGGTCTTGGCTGTATCCTAACTACGTGATCGATAATCCGCTGGAGCATGAAGCTGATGTAAGAGTTTGAAAAGACAATTTTAGAGGCTTAAAAGTTTCATTTTAAAGGCATAACTTGTACCTGTATTGCACTAACGGTGCTTGCTACCTCCATGTAGACTATCCTGTGTAACGCAGTTTTGTCACATTAGGTCAACCCAGGAGCACATAAAGTAACGTAGGAACGAGGAGTAACTACTATAACTGGTCCAGTATAAAGCCACTAAAAATTAAATAAATGGTTCTCAGGAGTCGTATTAAAAGAAACTGACGTATTAGCGTTATCCAGATGAGCGCGATAGCTTTTATTTATTTGTATTTTACCAAATACAAAATTCCAGTAGCTTGCATTTTGTTGTGTATTACAATATTTACGTTTTAATGCCGGGTTCCGCCACATTCAGATTGCAAATGTTGCACACACTGGGTAAAAGATCCAAGTGTTTTAGTCGTGACACGTCTCTGAACTCGGACGATATGGTACACTGCGTTTACCGGACAAACAGATTCACGATTTAAGGCTTAGCCGGCTGTGATACTTCCGCTTTGACACTATGGGATGGCAGTCGCCATTAGCTGTTCGACTTATAAATTGATTTTTTTAAGATACACAGCCTTTTCACATTTGTGGCAACCTGCCCGGAATATAAGAGTTGCCTTCGTCACACACCGCAGCAATGATTACGACAAGAATGATGAATCTCAAGAATCTCATTCAGGCGAGAGCAGAGGCGAGAACGGTGTGCACCGCCAGCACCGCCATGTTTCTTATGTTTTTCAAAAGTGTTGTTTTAATCTGAAATTGCTGTTACGTTCCTTATCGGGCGTTACAATAAATTTGCAAATATGATAAATAAATAGATTGTAGGATTAGCTTCTCGCGAATCTCCTTCAGACAAGAACACGAAGTTAGCTGGCGCCATGGTGGAGTTACCGGCGTCGGCCAAGTGCCCGAAGGAGATTGCGAAGGGATGGAATGCATTGTTCCTATTACCGTTGCGACCCTGCTCTGAAGACTCGGTCCTCAGACTCGTTTCGAGGCCAATGAAGCTCGGGCTGATATGGTCATCGGCTCCAGGAAATGTGTTTGGTGAAAGCGTTGCCGCGTGATTCGGGACTTTTTTTTCGGGTATGGCTTAAAAAAACCGTCTCATGTGCTAAGAAAAAAAACCATGCGTGCGCTCTTGAAAACCATTTAATTAACTTTCAGTGGCCTAATCTAACATTTTTTTTACAGGTCACGTGATTGATTCGATCGTAGCCAGTATATTAATAATAATAATTCGACTATTGCTGAAACTCGACTCAGCATCACAGCCACGTCAAACCTCCACACCAACCCATTTGCCCACTGAGCTAACTTGGCGTGGAAACCGAGCTTATTACAAATTCTTTATAAGGCATGTTTACATGTATATATACACGTGTTAAATGCTACCTATGGACGTTTCCTTTTGGCCATGTCAGTATGGCTCAGTGGTAGGACCTCGGCCTTTAGTTACAAATGTCATGGGTTCGATTCCCCGCTCAGGCAGTCTGACATATAAGTCCAAAAGGCAACGTAAATAGGTTTGCATCTGTATTTATGTAAGATGCAATATTTGTAGTACAGAAATTCACCCAAATGGTTTTCTGTTCCTGTCAAGTACTGAGCCTTTAAGGACAAACCAGACAGGCTGTTCGCGGCTGCCATCACGACGCAGGATGGTGTAAAAAAGACATCAAAATCGATTGATAAACGCACAACCAACCATATGATTGCAGCAATTTTGACCTTTAGGCATGTAGTAACGCATCGCATCGCACGAAGTTTCTTCTGTCTGGTTAAAGTGACATCCGGCCTGCCTTATAACATTCTGCGTGCCAAATTACAGCTACGCGCAGATCATCATCCGAGCAATTACAGTGCCAAGGCCGGCTGGGGTGGTAGCTGCGTTCCTCGCATAGCTGCTGTCTCGGTTGGCTTTGCGAATAGTACACGAGACAGAATCAAGTCAACGATTGTGTCGTCACAAACCGGAATGATTCTCGTATTTTAAAACCACAATTTGTAATTTTATGGGCTAGTGTCTTATAATTTTGCTTCGGCGATCTATTGGAATAATTAATTTTAATTTTTATCGCATTAGTCTATTAGATTTTAGATCTTATGGTAATTATTAGAAAATTAGTAGATGTACACACAGAGATGAAACGTCAGGATTATTGTACGCGCGCAATGCATCATTTAGTGACGGATCGTTAGTAAATAAAGTTCCATTATATTCAACAGAAAATCTCCTAGACGCCACATTTTAAAAAGGATTTTTAGCAAGGGAAAGACTAACGGTAAGGAAATAGACCTTTGGGGCCGTACTTGATGTGGAGGATCGAGAAAAATGGCGCTGGGAGGTATATCCCTTTAAGCCCTAAGAAGACAGAAAAAAATTTCGTGCAAAGCGATGCGTTAGTACACGCCTACAAGGTCAAAATTGCTGCACTCGACGTCTTTTGTAAACCAACGCAGCGGCGAGCACCCAGTCTGGTTAGGGCTAGAGGGCTTTTCTGTCTTGCACCGTTCGTTCCTACGGAGGGAGGGAATTATTTACATGCTCGTGGTCAAACGCACGTAAATGCCAAAGACTAACATATTTTCCATGTTTATCTCCACTGTGATACGGTTTTGCTACATTCTTTCAAGGCCGTGTAAATGTTGCCAACACATTCTTTTCCCGTGTTTTTCCTCCAGTGTGAGTGAGACACTTTCACGACATTCACGTAACCCTACAGTAAAATTCGCAAACGCAGTCATTTTTCCCTGGTTTTTTTTTTGCCTCCAAGCCTATACCACGCGCCATGGCTGTTTGCTGTGACGTTCATATCACGTGACTGGGCTAGTCCAATCAGACGGCCAAACAGCCGTTGTTCTCGTTCGTCATTGGCTAACTCATGGTGACGTCACGGCAAACAGCCATTGCGCATGGTTTAAGTAAATAGTGCGAAAGCTGTTTACCTGTGGGGTACAGAAAATTAATTGTGCTTTTAACACGGAAGGCGACGATAGAATACAATAGCTAGAGAACAAGGCCTGTTGGCATTGGGACAACAGTCACATTGGTGCCGTATGAAGTCGAGTGAAACAATGATTATTGTATGGTTGGGGGTAGGAGAATTTGTAACTCAAAAAAGTCCCCATTGAAACGCCTTAGATTCATTCCTATTAGTTCTGTGAGAGTTTTCAGAGGGCGCCACGCGTTCCATCTGGTAATTTTTTTGCTCATGTTTCAGCCCAAATCTAAAGTATACTAAATTAAAACTAAGCTAAACTAAATAATAATTATATACAAGCTAGTTTCGTTTAGTTTAGTTTAATTTTAGGCTGAAAACTGAGTAGATACTGCCACATAAAACTCATGGCGCCCTCTATAAACTTAGACGGAACTAATAGGAATGAATCTAATCCGTTTCAGAAGGGGTCTCAGTCATTCTTGACGCAACCTACACTAAAAGTTGCAAACGCTGTCATTTTCCCTGTTTTTCGCCTCTATGTAAATATTACGAAAGCTATTTACCTGTTGGATACAGAAAATTAATGGTGCTTTTTAACAGGGGCGACGATAGATACAATAACTAGGGAACAAGGCCGGTTGGCATTGGAATAACAGTCACATTGGTGCCGCATGAAGTTGAGTGAAACGGAACCACAATGATTACTACCAAAACATATTTTCGGTCTGAGTCTTGAACCGACGTTTTATGAACATCTTTGATTTGTATTTTTTTTTACTTGTTTTTTTTCTGTGCAAGCAAATTTGTGGGGGAGGGGGGAGGGGATGGATCATGACTTGTATTGCTGACTAACCCTGAGATTACCCACCCAAAGAAATGCATCTTAGCCTCCCCGAGTTCCAGCTTGTTTCGCCATTTTGAGACAAATTAACGCTTTAAAATTATAGGGATAGGGGGAACTAGCCCGGATAATGATAGGGTCTTCCCCGTCACCAATACGCTTCCGCGTCTCACAGAAACTAAAGTTATGCTTGGTGGGACACGGAAAGAGCAATTTTTGTCCTGCCACTACGGTGAAAGAATACAGCCCAACTCTTAAGCTAAAATGAAAACTATAAAAAAAAGTTTATTAAAACAAAAAATAGAACTTGGGGAAGGTTATTTACGCCTCATTAGTCGCACCCCCACCCCCTCCCTCCGCAAGTCACGGTCCCACCGACTTGCCCCTCTCCCTAAAAAACTGTAGCGCTGATTTGTGCCCGGATAACCCCGTTCTCCAGGTAGTTCGAAAGTTGGGTCTGTGGAGAGTGGCGTAAACAAAGATTATTTCTTGGGGGGGAAGGGGAATTATGTAATTTTACGCCCCCTTCGCCAGTAGCGCGCACAAAAATGACTACAGATTGGGGGCATGTTTTAAAATACTTAGCTGATTAAACGTTTGTTTTTTTGTTGCAAAATTGTTTTTTTTTACAGTGGAGTGCGCATCAGCCCATAAGTTCCCCCGCCCCCCTCACACGCCACTTCCTGCAGTAGCTATATCAGTAACATTTCTCACAATCTCACCATAACATATACTGATATTCTTGTAGCATATGATGAGGAAGATTAGCATACCTACTGTAGGTGAGAAAACGAGCGTTGAGAAAAGGTGATGACGCTGTTGTCAGAAAACGTAGGTCTGCTTCTTTTTTCAAGAACAATAAAATTATAAAACCAGGGAACGAACGCGTGTTATGCATATAATCAAAAGGTATCATCTAGGCAGTACAAACACAATGCTTAGCATATCCACGGTACAGGCCGTGCGATGTAGCAAGCCTCAAACCCCCTACTCAAAAGATAGGTTTTACCATAACAGGGATATACCGCCCAGCGCCATTTTTCTCGATCCTCCACATCAAGTACGGCCCCAAAGGTCTATTTCCTTACCGTTAGTCTTTCCCTTGCTAAAAATCCTTTTTAAAATGTGGCGTCTAGGAGATTTTCTGTTGAATATAATGGAACCTTATTTACTAACGACCCATCACTAAATGATGCATTGCGCGCGTACAATAATCATGACGTTTCATCTCTGTGTGTACATCTACTAATTTTCTAATAACTATCATGAGATTTAAAATCTAATAGGCTAATGCGGTAAAAATTAAAATTAATTTTTCCAAAAGATTGCCGAAGCAAAATTATAAGACACTAGCCTAGAAAATTATAAATTGTGATTTCAAAACACGAGAATCATTACGGTTTGTGACGACAAAATCGTTGAGTTGATTCTGTCTCGTGTACTATTCATAAAGCCAACCGAGACAGCAGCTATGCGAGAAACGCAGCTACCACCCCAGCCGACCTTGGCACTGTAATTGCTCGGATGATGATCTGCGCGTAGCTGTAATTTGGCACGTGGAATATTATAAGGCAGGTTGGGTGTCCCGTTAAGACTGGTGATTGACCAGCTCGTTCAGAAATTTCGAGAGTTGGTTTATACTGAATGAGTGACACAGGATTCCAGCCCCCAGGTTTTATTGTTCTTGAACTTTGGTATTACCGATAATTCGTTGCAAAGAATTTACCTTTACTGAACAAAAGTACTTGCATGCATATGGCTCCATGGAAATAAAAAAAAAAGGTTTTGGAGGAAATAAAGAATAAACAGATTTTTTTACAATGAAATATACGTCCCTTCTGCTCGTTCTTGCTGCCCCCCCCCCCCCGGGCGGTTATTTGCGCCACCGTCTGGTGGAGTATAATGAAATTCAGCGGTTAACGGAGGTGATGTGTTTGACGATTCCATCCATCGCTCACGTCGGAGAAAGATGACGTCAGTGACCTTTCGACGGAATGTTGAGTGGAATGTTTGGAGCGAAGGATAAAAAAAAAATAGTTTATCAATCGAAATATACAATATTGCGTAATAAATGTGTACAAGCAGTAATGAGGACGGAAAGCCAACTGGGCCGGAAAAGTGATTATTAAATAATCATGCAAACCCATTTACGTTGCTTTTTGGACTTAAATGTCAGGCTGCCTGAGCGGGAATTGAGCTTTAAGACCAAAGTCGGAATCCTAGCGCTCAGCCATATTAAGGCCGTGTCAATATGGCTGAGCGGTGGGATTCCGGCTTTTGGTTTCAAAGGTCGTGGGTTCAATTCCCGCTCGGGCGTCTGACGTTTGCATCTGTAGGTGTACAAGCAAGTGACGTAGTTATTTTGTAAGTTTGGAATGCTTTGTGTGTTTTGGTGGTACCAAATTGTCTCCAACAGTCGCGAGTTGCGCTGTATTGGGTAGGTGGTTTTGGAGTGCTGTTTGCTTATTTAAACAGTTTATATTGAGGCGTTTAAATTTGTTGTGAGATTGAGTATCCAATACAATTGAGATTTTTAATAGGGAATTTTTTTTTTGTGAGTTAACCCTAACTGAAGTAGGGTAGATAGCAAGGAAAAAGGAATGAGTAGATAATAGGTTGAGAAGCAATATGGCTAAGTGTTGAAGCCTCGTAACAAGACATCAGAAGGAGCTGTGGAATGGAATGCGGTCAGACAAGTTCATAGAATCTACGTTCGTAAAGTATGGACATTGGACATTGACCAGGTGAATATATAATATTACAAACAAAAACGTCAAGTGTACCGTAAAAAAAGGGGTTATATGATTGAAGCTTCATTTTACTTGTTAAAATGTACACGGATAAAAATTGGTGATTTTTAATTGAAATAATCAAATGTACAATTCAGAAAATTGCATCTGTTTAAAAGCTGTTGTGCTTTACGTAACGTATACGATTGGTAAAGCACAACAGCACTTAAACAGATGCAATTTTCTGAATTGTACATTTGATTATATCAATTAAAAATCACCAATTTTTATCCGTGTACATTTTAACAAGTAAAATGAACCTTCAATCATATAACCCCTTTTTTTACGGCACACTTGACGTTTTTGTTTGTAATCCGTGTACCTTTTTTACGGTTATGGTGTCGCGCTATAAAGGTTTATGCATGCAGGTTTATGGATCTGGAGTTTGCTGAGTGGCATTGTTCCCTAAATACAATGGTTAAAACAATGTAAAACAATCAAAATGATGGTTTAGGGTCCCGTAACTCCGGAATGGATCGACCAATTGAAAAAGTGGTCCCTGTAAGGTTGAAGCCCAGGGAAATTTCTGGCTCAGATCATGTTTCAGATTTTAGGTAGGTGCAGTAGTTTTTTCTGAGACCGGAGGGGGGGGGGAGGGGAGGGGAGGGGGAGATGAGGCTTAATGGCGCGTCGACAGCTTGGTCATTAGCGCCAACCTCAGTCACAGTGCAGTGCAGTCTGAGACCGTGTCAGCCAAGAAGAACAAGAACAAACAACAAGAAGTGAACAGTTTTCAATTTACGTGTGGCTTCCTACGTTTACGCTTGCAGGGAATTGCATAAAAGTTTGTGTAAAGTTTGGTAAAGTTGCTATCTACTATCTAGCCAAGTTTGGTCGAAATATATTGAATAGAAACGGAGAAATTAGTAGTTTTAGTTTTGCTGGCGAGAGGACTTCAATCATATATATACACGGTTATCGCCATGTATGATAATGGAACCACTAAGAAGCCAACAGTGTTAAAGAAATGGGCATATAGTTTGCATGCCTATAGTCAAGTAGTCGCTGATGTCAACAAACTTGTTGATAACAAGTGAACAAAGGATGTGACAGTTCACAAAGAAGAAGGAACACGGCGAATATCTGCAGACAAAGAAGACGGGGTGAAGATTCCCAAGAGATGTACAGAGTATGGCATCCGGATGTATGTACTGGGGATCTCTTCATACTCTCCAACATTTGAATTGTTTTGTCATGGTGTGACCCAGAATAGGGTATATCCATCATGATAACGACAACATCTGGAGGTATTTAATCATCTGTCACTAGCCTCTACCGCCAACTTTGATTTTATAACATGTTTCGACTTTGTTAGCCTCACCTCACCATTCTCATGAAACACTGATGTTGTCACATGAGCCAAATCAAATGAATGAACTTTAGGCCTAATATGTGAAAACAGAGCCAGTAGCACAAGCGGCAACAGTAAAAAAAACTAATATTTCGGTACCAAATTTACAAAGATTTACAAATTTACCTCATTTTCTTGTTTTAGAAGTGGCCATTTTAAATTTAAGACACCTGCATGATGGAATCCAACTGTACCGTAATGTAAGGTGTTATTTTTATATTTTAAATGCTTTTATTCTCTGAAGATGGTATCGCAATTTGTAAATTTGGTGCCGAAATATTAGTTTTGTAATGGTGCAGCTTGTGCTACTGGCTCCGCTTTCACATTTATACGAGTGCACAATTCCCAGTCCTTAAGGTCTAACATGTGCCTAAGGTGTCCGCGGCCTATCTTGAGTTTCCCCCAGAACGACACAGATAATCAATTGTATGTTTTTGGTAGCAGAGTGCCTTGTTGATATCCAAGATGGTTACAAAAACAATGGCGGCCGTCGACTAAAGCCGCCCCTCCCAGGAAGACGTAGCCGCTCGTAAAATACCTGCAGGACTCAAGATACGCCGCGGACACTATAGACATCGTATCTATAACCCTGTTGAATATTAAGCTCGGATCAGTCATCTTATTGCAACTGCGTGTTGATTTATGTTCCGTCAGCGCCGAATGTGACGACTGACAATCGTTTGAAAATGTTGTTTTTGAGTGAATGTGGCCAACCATTTACAAACTTGGTGCTTTGATTCTTCCTCTCTGTCACACATGCCAACGTTCACTTCTGCTGTGCCAGCTTTACCTGACACAATGTTTACGATGAGTCCTTTAAGGTGGCTGTCAGCATCAAAGGAGTCACTACACATTTGCATCTTCTTAAAAGTCTTCATCATGTCTGCATTGTCTCTGCATTGTCTGCAGATATTCGCCGTCAGTAGCGATGAATAGGCCCTGCAGGCCATGCACCGCAGGGCCTACCATGAGCATCTCTAAAATCCACCTAACACGAACCAAAAGGCCCGCGAGGGCCCGCATACTTGGTGTACGATGTGGAAGGAGGATACAATAACTAAACAGAAGCTAAATGCTGGAGCAAACGAAAGTCTATTAAAATAAACTAGCTGTACGCCTGGCGTAACATACGCCGGTCTAGCCGGTTCCCGCATACCTGAGCGAAATACTGTAGTGGGCAGCATGGAATGAAAAGGGTTCTGACTGCCCCTGCTTCCTCCTTCGAACTCCCCTGCGGCCTACCCAGTTGATTTTCCCCCATGCCCCGCCCCCCCCCCCCTCCCCCGTAATCCCTTTCTCGTCCTACACTGCTTCCAACCCAACCCAACACCGGTCGTGCATGCAGTGATTGTTACTGAACCAACTTTGAAACTCTTCAAGTCTGCTCTAAGAGGTAGCATTATTAAAGCAATATTTCGTTTGTTACTGATTGTTACAGGCCACACCCGTTTGTTTGACATTGTCGGTCACTCGCCCTCTTTCATTATAGTGCATAATGATGAATTTGCTTTCCCAACCTAAGCGCATATGGTAAGTAGCTTAGGCCTACTTGTAATAAAAATAAGAAAAAGGTTAGTAAAGAGCAGCAGTACGTCACACCAAACAGCAAAGAGCCCCAACTTAGCCGAGTGGGTATTGTACCACATCTTTAACACGTCACCGTGGTTTAATTTTGATAACGAAAACGTTTTTGATAATCTAACATTTTTTCCGGGGTCTACACAACCCTTACTCCACCATGTCACATAATGACCGACTTTACAAAACTACCGTACACAACAAAAATTCAACCAGCACACCCCATTGCAATCAGCATAATAAGCAGGCACATTTGCAACCTGCCACATTTTTCGTTCGAAAAAAAAAGCCTCGCGTACTATACTAGGCCCCCCCCCCCCACCCATGGAGGAATGGCCCAACCGGGCTACCTTTCGTTCCAACGGTACGAAAACTGGGCTACTGACACTTGTAAATACACCTAATACATCTAAAAACCTATGAGACTCAAGCGAATAGCGCTTTTTTGTACTCTTAATCTTCTTTAAACTATTAAATTAGAAAAATAAAACACAGTTTTACCTTAAAACACAAACATCGGTAATGGGACGTAATCCTTTGCTCTGACTTCGTACACAGGAAGTTTCTACCGGAAGTTTCTGTTTCTGTTATGTAAATAAGTGGCATGTAAACATTCTCAACTTCATTACTATTCACAAATAAAAATGTACAAACAAAAATCTTTAAAAAATAGCTTGAAATTCAGTTAGCTCAACGTCACACCTTAGCATTAAAACACATGTACGTGAAGCAGACGCGGTAAACCTGAAATAATTGATCGTTGCTCGAAACGGAACAGTCCAAATATCCTGGGGTGTCAAAATTACACTCGCGTTAAAGCGCTTGTGCAATTTAGCCACCCCTCGATATTTGGACTGTCCCGTTTTTCGCAGACGATCAATTATTTCAGGTTAACCGGGTCTGCTTCACGGAGATCTATTACTTGATGTGATAGTGTGAACTTTCTTCATGCAGGGATTATTTGCTTTTTTTTTCATGTTCCCAGTTAGGCATGGTACCTGCACCTCCAATTAAAAAAAAAATGATTAAGTACAGATGTAAAACTTTCTACTGGGATTTGAGACCTCTCCAGTACAAAAGTTAAAAAGGAAACACACAAAAAATACATAAAAATTATACAAAAGTACATGTAAAAAAAACCAAAAAACTACAGTGTTTATAATTGCATAACGACTTGTCCATTCCATTTCGCTGGCGACGTTAATGCTAATGCCACTATTACGTTGATTTTAATTTTTTTTTTGTTTTAACCGAGAAATTGTACCCATTCTTTCACATAGTTAGTTTCGTTCGAATGAACTCGAACCGTTTTTATTTGTGTTTTCACAGCTGTGAGTTCCATGGGAATACGAGCTCGGATGCTTTTTTTTAACGGTTTTTTTGTTCACTTAATTACTTTAAATAAGTGGTTGGTGAGCTGATTCGATTTTATTTTACTTCATTTTAATTTGAGAACTTAGATTTAATTAGTAGTCTCCTGGAAATGCATCACGTCCCCATTCCTCCCCCTCCACAGAAAAAATAAAAAATAAACCAAAGAATTTTCTTCCATTTCATTATTTTCATGTGCAGCGTAGTCCCATCATTGACATCTTTGCTTCATATCAAATAGCCGAAAATTTCCTGTCAGCCAGCCGGATTTATAATTTGCTGTTGGCAGCCAGAAAACTCGTGTCCGGCCGCAATTTAGCCGAAATTGCTGTTTAGCCAGCTGAAAATTACAAAATAATGCAGCTGATGGGTATACTGTGGGGGTAAGTTGGAGGTCGGGATCGGGGGTGGAGGGGGGGGGTGGAGAATGAGGATTTAGGGACCGTTGATTATTTATCAATGGCGTGAGCCGGCGGATTGTCGTCGTCAGTATAAAAAAATTAATGTGTCCCCCTTTGGTGTTAATGAATTTTTTCGCCCCCCAAGCCCCCGCCCCCCAAAAAAATAGTATTACAATTTTCATTTTCGTGAAATGAATGCACGAAACGTACTAGGCTTACTAAATCTTGTGGAATGTGCTGAGATAAATAAATTTATTACATTAACATTCTATAACTTGCTGTGTACTTATTCTCTTGCATTTTTTCAAGACCTCACCTCCCTCCTGAAAGGACGTAAAAAATTTTAGCCTCCCTTCCACGTAATCATATAAAAATTGTCATGAACCCCTAATTTTCGCCGGCCCACCCCAGTTCATATAATGAACGGTGCCTTATCAGTTTCGTTTATAATTTTTTTTTTCAAGAGTTTACGTAATGTCACGAATTTACTTATTCCCTAACCCTAACAAAGGAAATAAAATTGTCGAATTAACGTTCTTTTCACCTGCTGAGGTCTCGGGACGGAAAGGGACAATTTTGCTGGAAAATTTCTGCGATCTTTTACACGCCACAAGCGACATCACACCTGGTTTCTGCAGTTGGGGGCGAGATGAACATTGTGGCACGTAAATTGGGAAGCTCTACAATCTGGCCCACAACCTCTTACTTCGTCTATGATCTAGCCAAACACCCTTAAGATCAGACTTTGCTTCTCTCTTGCCTACGCTGTCAATATCTATCCCGTCTTTTAAAAGCACTTCTACGGCAGCAACCTCTCCAACAGCAGCGCTCTTGTAATAGTTTCAGTTTCATTTCAGAATAATTGTCGATGTGGTCCGTCGATTTTGATTACGATTAATAAATTAATTTTAAATAACAACAATGAATTAAATAACGCATGCGCACCAACAAAGAGCTATTTTTGCCTTTTAGAAATTAGGATTTCGTAACAGCGCTTTGCCTCACCGGTCATCACAGTAGTTTGATAACCAGGCGCTAGGTGACACCAGCCACCAGCGCTAGCCTATACTACTAGACTACTAGACTACTAGACTACTAGACCAGACTACTAGACCAGACTACTAGACTACTAGACCAGCGCTAGACTATACTACTACTATTCCAAGGTCTTTGGCGCTAGCATCTGGCGCGTTAGAGGTGTGCGTAAATTATAATGCTTCGACGGCGGCGAAGAAGAATTTTCTTCTAAGTAGCGTTAATAGGCGCGCCGATATTCGGGGCGAGGAGAGGATTCATTTTCCAGGTGTGGGGCCAGCTCAAAAACAGTGCCCCAACTAAATATGTCGCCTCCCCCGGCTCCCCCCCCCCCACCATTTCACACAGAATTAGCAAGAACAAACACTAAAAATAGACAAACAATAAACAAGATGGAAGAGCTGCCTGCACGAGAAGTTCAAGCACCGCAATGTATGTTCTTTTTCATCAATGTTTCAGTACCTTCCTAAAGCACCGAACAGAGCGAACAAAACGCACCCCTGTTAGTGACAGTTTCGCGCCAAACTTGACGTCGCGCGTGCGCAGTGATTTGCGTCAGCCGTTCAGTGCCTTCCTAAACTACAATACAGCTCAACAAGCTCAGCAGAGTATTCCATACGTCATACCTACCGCGACCAGACCTGGCTAATGGATTTGACCATAATTGGCTAATAGATGTGACCAGGCGAGAGCAATGCCAAATTGCGAACCATCTCAGGGAGGTGGTTTGATGGGGTTAAGGTTTGAGCATGCGCGAGCTAACAGTTTTGACAAAACCGATTCATCGCTGACGATGTTGACGTCAATCAAGCCGCATCAACACGGATATTAGCAGGGAATGTGCCAAACTGTCACCAACAGTGGTGCGTTTGGTTCGCGCTATTTGGTCGTTTAGGAAGGTACCGTTTGATGTCAACATTCCAGATTTTGCACACAGGTTCAATGTCGTTTGAATTAGATATTTTAGAACGTGCATTTTCAATTTAGTATTATCTTTTTATTACTTAATGAGTGTTTAGTTGGTGGTGTCATACAAATGTAAAGGTACATTCCTCCCAACACCATTTTTATTGCTCTTCCACATCAAGTACAGCTCCAAAGTTCTATTTACTTACCGTTAGTCAATCCCTTGCTAAAATTCCGTTTTAGTGTGGCGTCTAGGAGATTTTCTGGGAACTAATTAAGTAGCATCCTGCGATAAATATACGATCCTTTGCGCACTTATAATGACCATGACGTTTCATCTATGTGTGTGCATGTAGTAGTTTTAATAGTCTGCTAATAATTACCATAACATCAAAAAGCTTTAAGGCTAATGCAGTAAAAGTTAAAATTATTTATGCTAATAGATCGCCGAAGAAAAATTGTAAGATACTAGCCTAAAAAATTATAAAGTGTGATGTTAAAATACGAAAATCGTTCCGGTTTGTGACAAAAAAACCGACAGTCACCATTAGTTGTAAGGAAACGTGTCTCGTTTTCAACGAAAAGACATGTTGGATTAAAATGTTCTATAAAATGTTCCTTACACCCATCTCTTGTTGAGATTCATACAGTAAGTATAATGAACACACTGTTTGCTTGTATGCCCACATCCATAACATAGTCAGCACTTGAAAGACCGAAGAAGCCAAGAAACCAGGTGCCAAGGCTTTTCTACAAAGCTTTTGTAAAAACTAGACCTGTAGCTTCTAATAGCTTCAAAAGCTTGTTATATCCACATCATGGGGGAATCTGGGGAGCTTGCTCCCTAGAAGCTGAGGCGTTTGTTAGAAATTTTGACTGCTGAAAGTGACATTTCTGAGGTTCAAAAATGACTTTTTCTTCCAATTGGTCAGTGTGTTTTTTACCTCCCCCCCCTTGACGGAATCTGAAAAAATTATGACCCTCCCCTTGAGAGGGTCCAAAAACTGCATGACCCCCCCCCCCCAATTTTCTCCGGTTCTCCACGGCGATAATAATGACCGGTTCCTAACCAGCCGTGATTATGCGATGGATTTAACGGACACAATAGGTTCTAGGTTTGTTGCCTCGGAATCTACTGGGTATGTAATACACCCACTAGTTAACAACACCCATAAATAGGTGGCGCTCCAAAAGGGCTGAAGCCCCTCCCCCCCTCCCTTCGTCCCTTTTTCTGTGCCTATTTGGCCTTTTGGTAGACAGAATCATGAAGAAAATCCCTGAAAACAAAAGCAAAAACCTTTAAAGGGCAATTACATCCATTTTGACATGCACGTGTTACTTTTGGACCACTTAAAACAATAACTAAACACAAGAATTGCGGTAAGAATACGTTACGTACGTCCGATACAACAATATAATTACTGCAACACCAAAACACGAGACGGGGCCGCCATTGTTTTGCTGGAACGCGCAGAAATTAATGCCGACAGATGGTAGCCATCGATTTCGACACGCAGCCGAATGAGATAGCTCTATTGGGTGTGAGAGCTCAAGCGACCGACGGCCTTACCTGGCTGACAGTTGTAGTGGCCAGTT
>JAHWFP010055099.1:111681-156722 GCA_023313725.1 Lithobius niger | reverse complement strand
CGCAAAGACTTGTCTTTAAGTTGGCGCAAGTGTGGAAGCCAAGATAATCTGGAATCGAACACCAGACCCAGGAAACGTGCCTGTGGGACAACAGGAATCTGCGCCTGCCCCAAGTACAGGCAAGGATCTGGGTGCAGTGTTCGTTGGCGGCAAAAGTGAACGCACACAGTCTTGTCCGGAGAAAACCGGAAACCATTACTGATCGCCCAGGTCTGGACTTTATTAATCGCCAGCTGTAGCTGCCGCTCGCAGGTCTGCATGCGAGCTGCCCGAAAGCACAGGCCGAAGTCATCGACAAACAATGACTGGGGAACAGCAGCTTGCTGAGCAATGGGGTTGATCCCAATAGCAAACAAGATGACACTAAGAACACCTCCTTGAGGCACACCACTGGAGGGGGAAAAAGAAGATCGTCTTACTGAAGACTACTGTTAAGAGTGGATTTCTTAGGCCTATAATGCGCGATTTTTGTCGATTTGTTGGCAGTTGCTGACATTTTTAAGCAAGTGGAATCTTTATTTTCCAATTATAACCTAGCAGCATAATGGATTTGGAGAAAACAACATTTTTTTAAGCCTATGAAATCCGCTCTCAAAGTACTGCCTTGACTAGAAGTGCCGTTGTTTAACCCTCCATTTTAATCTCGAGCCCCTTGCAGTTATCTCTCTTGTAGCCAATATGACGTCACATGACGCTGCTCTATTGCAAAGTCATTAAAATGAGAGTAAATACAATTTTTTAAATAAATTTCTGTCCGCTCCGCCTACAATAGACCCAATGTATGTTTCCTAGACTTACATATACGTGCAAGTGCCATTTCATGCATCAGAACGGCACTAGCTGATATACCAGCGAAATCCAACCAAACGAATCAGATTGCATTAGCGAGTGTGAAAATAGACGCATTCAGCCAAACCGATGCTCATGGAACGTTAAGTTGTGTCGAAAACTGGGTGTACGGTCAGACAAACGCTAGTGTTGCACCACCAAATGTAGAGCCGGTCCCATGTTCCCAACTTAATACAACTGAGTCACAAACAGTAGCTGCAAAACTTGTGCCAAGCCTATAAGTTCACACAAGATTTACACAATACAAACAGTTATCACGTATCTCTTACGAGTAATAATGCTAGTACTCAGGAACACACTAGTGTACCGCTGCTAAACACGACTGCCAGTAACAGCATCCATGCAAGCAGCAAAACAATACTCGAGCAAGTCGTAATGCAAGACAACAACACATTGTAAATAGCGGAATTGAGTTCAGCCGTCGCTTCCATGCACCTCACACCACCAGTGCTGGAAGATGTTAGTCAACTCAAAGCATGAACTGAAGAGCTAGGAATCTACATAGCAGAGAAAAGAGTGTCCAGAGGCCATCTCAAGAATCTGACCCTGAAAGGATGATTTAAGGACTGGTTTAGGGCAGAGCTCGTCCCACTCAGGTCACTGCCCTCGATTAAATCAGAGTTGCCGACGACTTTCAGGAAACCAACCAGCAACCATGAGAAAATGGTAAAGAACTGCGAGATGTGCCAAGAAGCAAATGAGACGCCAACTACATTCATGGGCAGTATGGTGGGTAGTATGGTGGGAAAACTCAAGGGCCTTCCGCACCAGAGAAGTGAAGAAGAGATTGCAATGCTCATCGTAGAGAGGATGACTAGCCAGCCATGCACGTTACTGTCAAAGCCACTCCCGCAACCAATACAACAGCTCTTGGGTGCCATCCATCTACTGCTGCATTGGGCAAATTACATCGCCAAACCGAGAGCCAAAAGCTCTGCAGAAAACACAGAATAGCCTGATGGAAGGCGATGGGCAACCGTTACTCCCTTACAAACACAAGCACAAGCCACGCCAGCGTCTGACTTCGACCCATCAGTAAACAGCCGCTGATAACCGGCGTACTGAGAACACAGCCGCCGGAACTCCTGTAAGTACCTTGCTGGTAGAGTGGAACCCTTCGGGAGGGACGCCAGAGCGAAAATGAAAATGCCAAAGACAAGCCTCACAGCCGTTTCAATCAATGGACGACATTCACGACCGATTCAGTAGGATACTGAATGGTCCAAGGGCACCAACAAAAGATTCCACAGACTACTGACCACTTGCCAGTTGACCGTTCACTCACACATCTGTAAAGATGGCCTGATACGTTCCAAACCTAATTGGACTCATTACCCAATTATTTGTAATTAATAAGAACAACGAATGGAAACGTTATCCAGCTGCAGAATACTCGGAAAGCAACAAGTTTACTACAAACAATGGACGTTCGATCAAGTGGGACTGTAACAAGTTTGTTTTGGTGCAAAATGTGCTATTTAATGCCGACTCTTTTGGTGCCAAATAGTTATTCTCGTAAAACAGGCAACAGACGCGGTCTAAGTTATGTCGGAGTTGTGGAGGAAGAAGTAAATCATCATTATTAATACTTGTTGAGTCGAACCATTGAATGTACAATGGTGGCATGCGGTGGTTGCTAACCAAGCCCTCCAGAAAAAAAAGAATTTTTTGCCCCATTTGAATTCACAATGGAGGCAAGCGGTGGTGACCAACCGGCTCTATCCAACACAAACTTTTTTGCACCATTACGGTTACAATGGTTGCATGCGGTGGTTACTAACCAAGTCTCTTCGGCCAGGAACGTTTTTGTCCCATTACGTTTACAATGGTGGCAAATGGTGGTTCCTAACCAACAGCTCTCTGGTCAAGAAATTTTTGCTGCTAAGAAGTGCTCTCAACGTAGGAAGTTATTTGCGTCTGCTGCAATGGAAGTCCTTTGGCATTAAATGAGCTGTCTGAAGATTCGACGGAGGAAGAGTCAAGTTGGTGTTCTAATATATGGCTGACGGAGACGATTGATGCAGCAGGGCAGTAAGCTAAAGCATCCAAGCATCTTGAGGTGAGCGATCCAGGCAGGAAGCTCCACGGGGTCGAGTCTTGAAAGATTTTGGCCGAATCTGGTGTCTAAGAAGAGGCGAAATTGGTGGCTAAGTTTTTGCGGCGTCAGAAATTTATTCAACAGTGGCGATGTAAAGAGTCAACTTGGCGGTTTTCCTTGCAACACGTCAACAGGTGAGTAAGGCAAACTTTTTTTCACACTCTGGTAATAGGGCGTTGGGTTAAAGTGTTATTTTACTTGCCGATACAGTTGCGCGTTAGGTTTGTTTGTTACTTGGCAATAAGGTAATTAAACATGGATTTGTTAAATGAAAGAACTGTTGCAGAGATAAAAATAATCTGTGTGTGAAGAATTAGATTTGCATGCACCAAAAAGCAAAAGTGAAATTGTTGGTATGTTAAAAGAAGGGTTGGAGGGAAGTAAAATTTTGCGGGATGATCTTTAGCAGCGATTGAAACAGTAGATGATTTTAAAAGGGCAGCAGATAAAGAAAAGGAGAGGGAGTTAAGGGAAAGACAGGAAAGACGAGAAGATTGCATGTAAAAACAAAATTAAGATTAGAAAGAGAGGAACTAGAAAGGGTTAGGAAAAAACAGGCAGAACAAGATAAAAGTAAAGGTGGTAGGGAGCTTGAATTAAAAAAAAGAAAGGTTAGTTAATGATTTAAGGAGGAGAAGAGAAGCTTAAGAAAAGGAAAGTTATAAAGGGAGGCAGAAATCGTGAAAATAAGGTTGGAAAAGGAGGCAGAAATGGTAAAAATAAGGTTACAAACGGAAGAGATTAGAAGACAGACTCAGGAAATAAGACGTAATCGGGAGGAAACTTATGGAGTGGGAGTTGACTTTTCGGATTGTTGTTTGGGAAATGAAAATCGTATTGGGTACCAAGGTGGTGGTGGCAATTTGCAATTTGGCGGGTATGCAAACAATGGTATGAATGATTGTGGTGGTAACAAGGTATCATGTAACAATGGTCAAGTTTCGGCTAACAATGCACAGGTAAGGCTGCAAGCAAGTAATCAGGCAGGAGGGAGAGTACCTTTAAAGCTGAATGAGCCGGGGACAGGGAATCGAAGTGTAGAAAACGAAGGTTGTCATTTTCTTTTAAGCCAGGAATCGCATGTAATGTTGCAAAAGAATGCAAGAAAAAGCCAAAGGGTGGTAAATGTAATTACTAGGTGTTTACAGAGGAAAAATTGCAACAAAAGTAGTGAAAGTACAGATCAGTCTATTGATAAATACTTCGAGGGTAACGTACTTGATACTTTATTCATGCTCGATGACCATGAGGTGGAAAGTTTAGATAGGTGGAAAGTTTTGCTAGTAAAGAAGTTAATAAAACTGGAAGGCTGGAATCTAGTGTCAAGGTCGTTGCTGTGAAGGCCAATAAAATGGAAACAGATGGAAAGCAACATGCTAGAGTGAATAAAGACACGAGTATTGTGAGTATAGGCAAAAAGTCTGTTACTAATGGTGTTAAAAATGTAGCGAAGAAAGTAAGAGGCAGTGTGTGATAACTGTAGGACTAAGTTACTTGTTGCAAATTGGAGCTGATGGGTTAAAGGCAGGGCAGTTGTTTGGTCCTTGGTTGGAGAGGTGTAGGCCAGTGGAAGGGATTAACAGAAAAGAAATTTTCTGGGGAATAGTAGGTTGTGAAAGCAAGGGTCAGCAGCAGATGAAGGTAAGGGTGTGACTGGATTGAGGTACCAGTTAATTTCAGGGAGCAAATTGGTGGTGGTAAGTCTTGCAACCCAGGTGATTGCAAAGTAGAATTGGGAGTGGCACAAAACAATAGCCTGGCAAACTAGTCAGTGGCCTTAACAAGGTGGGAGGATTGGGGGTAAAAGGTGAAGTTAAAGGGGCAGGTTTGCAATTGGGGACGAAAGTTTGGGAATCTGGAGGGAAAGCAGATGTCCTAACGAGCAGACAGTCTGTTGAGGAGGCTACAATTGAACCTCAGTCTGCTGTTTACATGAGTGATTTAAATACAAGTGTGTATGCAAGGTATGTGCATTGGATTTTGCTGGGGAAAGGAGGTAAGATAAACAAACGCCCAAGTGCTAAGTGTGAAAGAGGGTTTGTCTTACTTGCGTGTTTTTTGTTCTCCGGTGGTGAACTGTGTAACATTTTAGCTACAACTGGAAGTTGGTTTGTTTGGTGTGGCGTCTGTTGGTGCAATGTGTTGAGATTACTAAGAGTCGAGATGGAGCGAAAAGAAAGTCATTTGATAGCTTTCTTAGGGTGTGCAGTTTGTATAAGTGGAAGGATTGCTAGTTAAAGAATGAGATCGAGGAAGCAGGAGTGTGTTTTTTGGTGCGATGTATGGTGATGTCAGAGGGCACACTGGTAATGAGGTGGCCTTGTTGCCATGTTGTAATGTGGTGGAATGGTGAAGTGGCGAAGTATTGTGAAGGAGTGAAGTTTCGTGAAGTGCAGAGTGGTAAATGTGTGGAAGATGAAGAAAGTGCAACAGTGTGAAAAGTGTTTGCGAAATCCTGGGATTGTCCATTAATCCTAGGTCTTCTATGTGTCCAGCCTGGTGATGTAAAATCACTAGTGTGCCGATTGCCTGCCGAGATTTGTTTAAGAAACAATTCTAAACAAGGGTTGGAGGTGTAAAGATTGCCTTTTACGTTCAAAACCTAATTGGACTCATTACCCAGTTATCTTACATTAAGGTAACATTACGGTGTTCGAGAAGGATGACGAATGGAAACATTATTCAGCTGCAGAATACTCGGAAAGCAACAAGTTTACTACAAAGGATGGACGTTTGGTCAATTGGGAGTGTAACAATTTTGTTTTGGGGGTGAAGCGTGCTATTTAATGCAGACTCTTTTGGCGCTAAATAGTCATTTTCGTAAAATAGGCAACAAGCACGATCGAAGCTACGTCGGTTAGCTTGTTGAACAAATTTGTTTGTTTCGATGTCAATAATTTTTATAATGCTTGTAAATATGAAGTTATGGAGGAAGAAGTAAATCATCATTATTAACAACTTGTTGAGTCGAACCACTGAATTCATATCAGCAAGTCGCAGCCTCAGGGACCACCACAGAAATGAAAAAAGCATGCGCCATGTACTTCTTCTGTGTCCAATAAAGGTAAACTATAGAATAATAAAAAAAATCAGTCTCACTACGATGTCTGAAAAGAAAAACTCTTTAACAAGTCCCAACTTCAGTCATTCAGAAAAGAAATTCTCCAGTACATCAGAAAATCAAAGAAGGAATTCCATGAAAGGCTTAGAGGTTAACTTATCATTGATCCAAAGGCCTGTTGGCCTTACTCTAAATCAATGTGTGAGGCACCATCACTTGTACCTCCTTTAAAACAGGGAAACGTTCTCTTGATGGATCCTACTGACAAGGCAAATTACCACTTCAAATACGTGTTTGGTCCCAAAAATCTGACCACAAGTCAGATAACGCACCAAGTTTACTTAAGATGAAGGACATTAATTTGGTACTTGAGGGGAACGCTAGTTATACAGTATTACTAAAGTCCAGGGCTCTAAAGCATGACAACTGTGAAAATGCTTCAACTAGCACCAAAACAGATTTTTAAGTTTTTGTGCGACATTTTCAATCAAGTGTTTGCTTGAGTGTTGCCTTCCTTTGGACTGGCATATTGCAGCTATTGTGGCGATCTTTAAATTGGGGGAATTGGACTGACATTGCAAACTATCGCCATATATCTCTAACAACCTTACCATGTAAAATTATGAACAGTTGAACACGTCATTACTAGAAGCATGTCACCATTTAAACTACCATAATTCGATAAGCAATTTCAATTCGGTTTTACGAATGGGCTGTCCTGTTAGCTTTTGCTTATCAGATTGGTACTGCTAGAAATTTGCAGTCGGCCGGTGTGACTGATATTGTCTCATTTCACTTATCCAAAGCCTTCGATAAATACAATACCAACAAGTTAAATTCTTTTGGTCTTAGTAAGGGAGTTAAACGTACGATTCGTGCCTTCTTGACACAGTTTGTGCAAATGGAGGGTGTAATATCTAAGCCTGTTACAGTGACAGACAGCGTCCCGCAGGGTTATTCTTTTATGGGTCCCATTTTGTTTTAATGTTCATAAATGACCTGTCTCAGTGTGTTTTGTCCGGATGTTCCCTGCTTGCTGATAACTGTGAAGTACTAAGGCTGATTTTGGGGAAGCGGACACTGCGGCACTCCAATTGGACATAAATGAGATGGCGAATGGTGTGAAGGTGGAACCCCTCCAAGACTAAAGTGACGAGGTGGCATGTGTGAAAGAAGATTACAAGGATAGTCAAGAGACTATTAAATGTCTGAAAAATGAAACACTTGAACATTCACATCACTGATGAGTCTCACAGTCATGTGGATGCGATTATTTTTTATTTTGTTATTTTTTATTAACAAGGCAAATTACCACTTCAAATACGTGTTTGGTCCCACAAATTTGACCACAAGTCAGATAACGCACCAAGTTTATTTAAGATGAAGGACATTAATTTGGTACTTGAGGGGATATTCAATTTTGTAGCTTAAAATGTAGGTACAACCAGGGCCTTTTGAACACGATTCTCACGTGACTGCAGTATTCTCATCAGCAGAGCATTTATTATTGCAGAGCAGTGGGCAGAAATCATATGTAATGCATATGGCTGGTTTGATATGTACTGCAGCAGAAGTAGAGTACACAAATTCTTGCAAATCCAGCTAAAAGCATGAAATTTGGCATAGTCTTTCTTAGTAGTACATATTGAACCAGCCGTGGACCACCATGAAATATCCCCAAGGGACCCCAGCATCCTCCCCCACCCAAACACCCCCAGTGTCCCCGTTCATAGGCTTGGGCAACAAAGTCTTGCAGATCAAGCTAAAAACATAAAATTTGGTACACAAGCCATTCTTAGGAGCAAAAATTGGATCAGCAATGGAACCCCCATGATATACCTCCCAAGGACCGCCACGCTACCCTATGCCCCCTCCTTGTGGTTTGATCAACATATTCTTGCACATCGAGCTAATAGCTTGAGACATAAGTCATTCTTAGCAGTACAAATAGAACCAGCCATGGCACCACCATGAAATACCCCCAAAGGCCCCGAACGTTCCCCATGCCTCCTCACTGAGGTGTTTGACCAACAAATTCTTGCAGATCTAGCTAAAAGCATGTAATTTTGTACAAGAGTCATTCTTAGCAGCACAAATCGAACCAGTCATTGAAACGCCCCGTAAAGTATCCAAAGGACCCCAGTGCGTCTCCCCCTCACATCCCCCTGAGGCTTGACCAACAAATTCTTGCAAATCAAGCTAAAAGCATGAAATTCGGTAGGTCGTTATTCTTAGCATTATAAATCAAACCAGCCATGAAATCTCCATGAAATGCTACAAAGGGCCTCCAGCAACCCCCTGTGTTCCCGCTCTGATGCTTGGCTAATAAATTATTGCAGATCGAGCTGAAAGCTTGAATTGTAGCACACAAGTCATTCTTAGCAGTACACATTGAACCAGTCATGGAATCCCCGTGAAATATCCCCAAGGCTCCCCAAAGGCTCTCCCCATCCTTAAGGCTTCAGCAACATATTATTGCAGACAGAGCTAAAAGCATGAGATTTGGTACACAACTCATTCATAGCAGAACCAATCGAACTAGCCATGGAACCACCTTGAAATACTCTCCACGGCACCCCAATGCCCCCTCCCCCCGTTCCCCCTTCCTGAGGACTAACCAACGAATTACTGCAGATAGTGCTAAGAGAATGTAATTTGGTACACAAGTCATTGTTAGCAGTACAAATCAAACTAGCTATGGAACTGCCGTGAGATACCCGATGGCCCCTTACCACATCCCCCTCCTTTCCCCGCTGTGAATGCTGTGAATGGAGTGATTGATAGTGTGCATATTCCAGCGTTTACAGCTAGTCAAAATGCAGGTGTGAGCTGTGACCATGCTCTATTTACACCAGGAAACGTGTTCACAACTCTTGCTGCTATCAGACCAAGTCGTGCAGTTGGATCTGATAAATCCTCTGCCTACTTTTATAAACAAATTGGTCACCAAATAAGTGTCCCACTTGCAAGCAGAATTTCATTATCTATGAGTAGTCCATCAGTACCTTTAGATTGGAGCACCTGTTTTTAAAGGTGATGATGTAGCGAATCTTAAAGACTACACTCACCATGGTACCTTGTAAAGTTACGGAAGCTATTATACAAAAAAATGATGCAGTACATTAGAGACCACGACTTAATTACCAATGCTGAAGTTGTTTTTTTTTCCCCCTGGTCGTTCGTCTGCATACCAACTTTTGCTTGTTTTAGACAAATAGTTTGAAGTTTCAGATCAGGGTGTTTCCTCCGATGTTATTTTGGTTGGTTTTGAAAAAAGCTTTTGAGTCTTTTGAATCAGCAAACTCATGTACAAGTTGTCGTATAATGGATATAACGAGCACCTCTTTTTTTTGGGTGAGGCTTTTCTCTCTTGATCAGAGTGTTGTTACTGGAAGAACGAATTCTATTCCAGCAGATGACATTATAGGGGTGCCACAGTGATCTGTGCTGGGTCCCCTTTTGTTTGTTCTGTTTTAACGATCTGGTTTGCAATCCACATCATGCTGACCAAGAAAAATTTGCCAATGATTTAATACTACACTCAGCTGTAATTGATAACCATGACAACCTTGCACTAAACATCAACATCAATTACGTTTCTAAATGGGCAATGAGTTAGCAATTGCCACTCTCTTATAGTAAATGTAAGACTTTTTATATTGGAGGCCAAAATCCAAACTTCGTGTACCACATAAAAACTGTTCCTCTACCAAGAGCTTGAAGTATACTTTGCTACTGATCTAAAATCAAAACTAACTGTGGACATGTTGTGCCGATTGCAAATCGCTGCTCAGTGATTGTACTACATGTCTTGCTATGGTTTCCATTCCTTCCAAAAGAGTCTGTACATAGACGATTCACTGAAATGTTGCCAGGCATACAAAAAGTCTAAAAAGAACGGGACTCGATTCTCTCGAACTACGAAGACTAAAGGCTGACCTGATTTTGGTTTTTAAGAATATTCACGATTTTTTTTTACTGTGGATTTTCCTTTTTTATTATTTTAGTTCAGCGCTTTGGACTCGTGGCCATTGTTTTAAATTAACCATTCCAGCTATCAATTTGGATTGTCAACGTCACTCTTTTGCCGTGAGAATAATCCCCGTATGGAATTCATGGGCTGAGGATGCTGTCACTATATGATCTGTTAACAGTTTCAGGTAATTATTAAATTTGGATTGCTTGACATCTCTTTTTAAAAAGGCCAAAACACTGTATACTATAAACCAAGTTATTAGTTTTCTTGCCACACACACACACTACTTTTAAGTTTGGACTGGAGTAAGTGACTGTAAAAAAGTAGTGATTTGAAGCAGGAAGGGCTTCAAGGAACAGTAATTAAACATTTATATATTATTATTATATAAATCTACACAGAATGGTACCTTACATTTTATCAGGCAACTGTGATAGTGAACTGTTACAAGTTGTTAAGAGTCACAATATGTTTTATTTTCAAACTATATTTGAAGTTGTAGCTTACGTCTTTTAGTTGATGCGATATGAACCTGATGAAAGCGACCACTTTAAAACTAAAACCCAAGTTACGGAAAAATTCAGATATAAGAGAGGACATGTTAAGTGTGGCGACGAGTAAAAATACAGTTGTAACTACTTAAAGTGGCTCTATCACTGATTGAAAAGCGAACGAAAATACCGTGGCACCATCTAGTGGCGGTAATATTGTTAACCTTGATACCTTGCTCCCAGATATACGAGAACGTACCAAATTTTCACACAATAATAATAAGGTTGTGGATTGTTTGTTTCGTTAAATGAAAAGCCATTGTGCATTCCTTCGCTTGGTGCAAGCAAGTGCTAGATAGTAGAAGATAGTGCTAGATGTTGCCAGATTCTGCCTACTTTCAATCAGTGATAGTGCCACTTTAATAGTTTAGCAGATAAAAAACAAACCGTTTATGAATAATATTCTTAACTGCATTTTTTCAAGAAAATTTCTATTAAAATTTGTAAAATTCAAGATGGTGGCAGAAAATAGCACACAAAAAACTGTTTGTCTTGCTTATACTAAACTGCAAATCAGATTAAAACAACCTGGTTACAAGTGTTCAGAATTAAATTATTTTCTTCAAAGAAAAGATAGTAGTGTAAAGGGAACTGTTCTCTTTTGAAATGCTGTAGTCGCCATCAATTGAAGGGACCTGGAACATGGCCAAAACAAGAAATTTGAAAGAATTTGCTCAGGTCTACCATGATACCAAGCAACCGTGTTGGATGCACCTTGCCAAAACCAGCTCGTAGGGTGAAGGGGAGCACGATGAAATGACAATTTTTCTGTAAATGCAAAGTTATTTTTTTGGAATCACTATGAATTATTTGTAAGTTGCTACGATCGCGAAACTGGCAGTGTGTTTTTTAATGTAGTTTATTTTCAAAACACAGACAAAACAATCAACAACAAAATGAAACTTACCATGAATGAAACCTCCCTGACATCTTGTTGCGAATCTTGCAGTTACTCTTTTGTTTAGTATGTCGGATTTGCTAATTAAGATGTACTTGACGCCATTGTAGAGGAGAGGAGTTCAATTTGTTGCATGTAAATTGCATGATAGCGTGCATCTTGATATTTTCTAGTGTTTTTCTTATTGTTGGTATTATTCATGTAATCTTGGCCTCGTGCTCTCATGTAAAAGATCAAATGACTGTAAACCAATCGCCTTCACTTTAGGCTCGAGGCACGTTGTCTGTCACGCATGCGCCCTTGGTTTTGGGGCTTTTTTCTTGTGCTTCGTTCATAATAAATTATGCAGTCTGGACTCAGCAGCTGAATTGACAACAGCTCCTTCTCTGCCTCCTTAATCATGTTCGAATAATTTGGAACTTTCTAAGCCTTTTCTTTAGGCTTAAGGCCCTTTAGGCCTTTTCTCTTCTTGAATTTAGAACACGACTTCTTAAGCCTTTTAGTCATGTTCTGAGTTAAATTCAGTTCATCCTATGGTAACTATGATAAGTTAAGCAACACTTCTAGTCTTTAAGTCTTTCTTAAGTTAGTTTAAACCTAAACTAATCCATTTCAGGTAATTTAGGAACCCAGAGGGATTGCTTTGGCCTAAAAAACCCCGTGGTGGATATCTGTTACAAGGTATTCATTGGAAGGCATCCCTCAGGGAATGGCGGTCTCGAGGAGTGGTAAAGAGGTTCCGTCAGGGACTAATGCGCAATAGATTGGTATAAGCAAATTCATTCGCATCGACCCTTATTTACCAACTTCGTTAGGGGCACCCACTTTGGTTTGAGGCTTTCCCCTTAGCTATTTCCGCAAAACATCTTGAGAAAACTAGAGAAGTTTGTGTTCAGTAATTCGAAAAACAATATACGATGATACACAAACTTTTCCCATTGTTATGATCAAAGTAAAACTACTCTTATTTGCAACGATCTAAAATTTAAAAAGTTTTCAGAACCTTTTTTGAGCCTCACCAATATATTTAATTTAATTTGTATTATTTACTTATTGCAGTGGAAAAGCACCCTATGAAGTGTACAAATTGGATTATGTATTAAGTAGTTAGTGGTTGCATGTTAGTTGAAAAAGATGTGTGTAATCATTTAATTGAAACAAAATGATATTCCTAATCCCTAACTATAGTTTCAATAAGGTGTAATACGGTAATTTAATAACAATAGTGTACAATAAACTAAGACTAATAAGCCAATAAAACACCTTTAATGAAGAGCACTTTTTTATGTTCTTTGTTTAGGCAGAATATTTTTAGTTAAAAATGGGGTTTTTTTTGGCAATCAGTTGGTTGTAGATGGCAAGACAAATTTCTTATTAAGTTTCCCATAATTATCCTTAGTTGATGGAAATTTTAATTAGAAAAGTTGCCATCTAATTTCACCTCACCTTCTAATTCCACCTAACAAGATGAGACGAAATTACCTTTCAGTCCGAAGAGTTAAACACATTAATGATTTTTTTTAGGAAAATCACATGTCTAACATTAATTACACACATAATAGTATTATTTATATACATTTCTTGAGCTAACATTAAACAATTTTGAGCTATCCTAATAAGGTAAGTAGTGTGCCTGGCTACAATGCGAGTCACACACAGATGCACCCACGCAGAACGAAACGTTATCATTCCACCCCAAGCATACGCACCATGGGCCATCTTCCCCATGGGCCTACCCCCCCCCCCCCCCCCACGGACCCCCACTCCACGGGACCCCCACACCATGGAGTGTTCCCATTGAGATATGTAAATCGTAAAAAGAGGACTAACGCTATGCTAGAAAACAAAAGACCAAAAACAATTCATCTAGCCAATTTTCGGTAGTATTATATGCTTACATAAACATCCCACTACCTTAATCAGGCAAACAGTGTACGCGCACGTACAAAAATAAGGACTACATGCTAGAGGTTATGTTTGAATTTCGGCGCTGTTGGCCGTTTGGATGGTGCTGCCATCTCGTGCTGCAAACTCGTGCTGCTCGTTTGTTGTTGAAGTAGGAGTCAGTAGTTTGTGTCATTTTCTGGAGAGGCTTGCTGTCAGTTCAGGGGTAGTAATTTTCATGATATTTTTATGTGCTGGTTTGTGCAAATTCACGAGGGGTTTCTTTTAAACTGAAATAGTTGAATGGCCTTGCATTCTAGTGCTTGGAGGTGTGCGTCACTGGAGGTGTTAGATGTGAGGAGCACATGCGTATTGTTCCAGGCAATGTCATGGCTACCCCAGTTTGTGTGTCCCTTTGATCGAGTGCTAGCATGCGCTCGTGGACTCTTTTGCAAATTCGCCGTCGGGTTTCACCAATGTAAATTGAATCGCATTCAGCACATGGAACAGCATAGACTGCGTTTCGTATCATTCGGATATGCCTTCCATCGAGTGGGTGGCTGGGAGCACTTCAGGTGCTTGCGGAATATGGGGGTGCTTCGGAGGAACTGGGGTAGGTCGTAGTCGCCAGATGCTTATCTAAACCTGAGTCTGGTAGGGTACCGATGTTGGGTCGGTTGGGTTTGATGGGTGAGGGCAGAAGGGGGAGGTGGAGGTGGTGGTGAAGGATAACAGAGTACAGGTGGAGTTATGGTTGAAAAAGGGGATCGGATATTTAAAGGGATATTTATATTCTACCAAAACACACTTAAATTCTCCGTAAAGTTATTGACCCCACGGGACCCCCACTGCACGTACCTGTTACCACTCTAAATGTCACCCCACAAGTCGCCCCCCCCCCCTACGGGCTTCTTCCCGTAGGTGTGTATAAAATCTGTCAAAAGTATGTAAACACTGTGTAAAATTGGTGACCCCATATGTACCTCAACCCAAGGGATACCCACCCCACAGGATAACCTCCAACACACCATTCACCGGTTGCTCCCCAATGGAACTCTCTCCATCATGAATTGTAAATTCTACCAGAAAGTATGTAAATTCTACATAAATCTAGTGACCCTACGGATCTCACCCCACAGGACCCCCACACTTGGCACCACCCTACCACCACCATGTTGAAAAATAAAGTCGTTGGCCTCATCTGTGATGTCATACCCCTCCCCAGTTAGAGAGTGAAATTCTACCAAGTTCCATGTAAATTCTACTAGATGAGGACGACTTTGTTTTAAAATAGGGGTTTCTTCTATTCGTGTGACCCCCCCTTTCGTGACCCACACTTTTTGATCGTACGACTTCGCCTCGTCCTTGGGAAGTCACAACCCTCTTCAGTAAGGATGTTTAAATTCTATTAAATTCTGACAGGGGAAATTGTCCCCCTGCCCCTGTTGACCATGTTCATCTCTGTATTACGTAGGGAATGTGTCCTTTTTTCATTACGTGAGACATTTACCTCATTAAATGTACACTTTAAGAGTTGCGGCTTAACCGCAACAAACACCCTCCATGCCATTTCATAGTTTACCATTCTTTGGCCAAACCCAACTCTGTCCTTAAAACAATGCTAATGCTTGTAATTGTTACTACCTCTGTAAACTTTTTATTACAACTTAGACTTGTCTCGCCCAACAATGTCCTTCCTAGATGTATTGTTCCCGTCACCTACTCTCGTTTTTTCTCTCTCACGCTTGCTCCTCTCTCTGCTCTGGATTACCATGGAGAAAGGTTGTGCTTAAGCTTTTCCTCCACTCTCAGTGTGAAACAAGATGGCTACTGTCAGCCATTTTCTACTGGTTTCTTAGGACGAAAGGAGTTGACCCCTTCACAACCTGTCCATAAATAGTCGTAAATGTAATCTAGAGGACCCGCAACTGAGAACTGCTGTACGGTGAAGCCGTAAATAATGGTTTAGCTGAGAATTTCCCTTTATAACATACGTTTGTATTGTGGGCCTTACATGTCGTGTTCTGTTGAGGGTATCAATCTCAACTGACACGTGTCTGAGTCCCAGAAAGCAATGTAATTGTGCAATCAATATTAATGGACACGTTTTTATCGCAATATCCATCAAGGAGCGTAGTGGGAGATTAGTTGGCGAGACGAGAGAGTGAGAATCCAAGCCCCCGTTTAACCGGGAATACAGACGGTTCGGACCAATGTAAATTTGCCTCCTTATCTACCGCCTCTTGTAGTCGTTCACCAACCAAAAGGAGATCCACGGACAGCCTCTCAGGAGAACGGGGTAATACAGGTTTGGGCTGGGGCTTCCGATACCACGGGCTCTGGACATTGTCTAGGGGCCGTGAGACCGGAACTCCACACTCTGACTACCCACCTTTTTCACTTGGTAGCATAGATGATTCTATCCTTCGTGAACCTGCAAGGCAGTGATACACTACAACGTATTGCCCAACCTTCACTGGGACCAACCCCATTGCGAAAAGAGGACTGGTGTTGCTGTAGGACACGTAAAGACCTGCTTCATTACCGTACCAACAAATAAGGCATCATGGTTGACCCTTGGAACCTTAACGGTTACGACCTACAGGTTGTTACAGCCAGAACGCCAAGGCCAAAATCGACTTACAAGTGGGCCGGAAAATTACCGCACTTGGAAGGCGCAAGTCCAATGTCAAGCCATCAGAAAGAAGTGGGTGCCGACCGTCCTTACACAGAATCCACCTGACCCAGATCACGCCACTGCGGAAGAAGACGCTTGGACAGAGCTCAATAATCAGTGTGCGTTAATGCTAATGCGTACCATGGTTCCTGAACTTTTATGTACAGTTTCAAAATACTCGTCGAGAACGATATGGGACCGACTTTCCAATGATTACGCAAGAACAGACCAATTCAACCAGCTTCATCGTTTGGCCGAACTTACCCATGTCCAGATGTCCGCCACTTAAGACGTTAATCGTTATATACGTCGTGGGCGAGCCTTCATGGATGAAGTCGTACAAACGGGCTACCCACTCACAGAAGCACAAACTTGTACATGGCTGCTAAGAGGTATTCAAATACCCAGTTTATGGATGGCCAAGGAGGCACTCGTGAAAAGTGGGAGACCACTCACCTTCGACCTGGTTCAACAAGAACTACTGGATAGTTTAGCCTACACAGCCATAGAAGGCCAGCTCCCTATTTCCAGCTCCCAGTTTCCACCAATAGAAACGTCTTCCTTCCCACACTACCAGACGAACGACTAAATACGTTGTCGAGTTGGCCACAACCACGACTGACCTACTCAGAGCCTACTAGGGCACACGTTTTTTATAACTCAAGCCAAAACCAACGAAATCCAACTGCCTTGGGACTACAGGATGACCAACGCCAACGTGGAGAAGTACGGCCTTCACAACTTGCCAACCGTAAACAAGCTAGATACAAAGTATGTTCGTATTGCAAAAGTTCATCCCACAATTTTTATTCCTGTGACCAAATTGACCCCCGTGCGTTGCCACGTGGCCCCAGGTGCTATTCCTGTTATGGGTGGGGACATGTGCACTCTTAATGTCCTAGCAACCGTGAAAAACACCCTAGCAACCAGTTGGGACCAATACGAAAATCGACTAGACCCACTGACCCGACCACCCGATCCCCACTTTGGAAATCAGACTAAATCCGACAACGCCAGCCTTCCAGCGCCAACAAGACTTGCAACAATGTGAAGGTAACGATTACAACGTGGCCTTTCTTGCACAGCAACACAAGGCTTACGGCCTCAACCAACCTTTTATTGACTCTCACCCCGGCCAAATACCGATCAGTGCCGCTGAAAATTACCGCCCGGAAAATAATGGTAACCAAGAAAATAAGGCTCCCTTACCAGCAGAAGGGGTAAGTAATCAGTATCATACCTTCTCTCATGACTCTGGTGCCACGCTAATTTTACTGAAACATTGTTCTAAAACCATTGACTGTTCAAAATGTCCTCGAGTTCAAATAGCCCTAGCCGCTGATGGTGCTAGTGCCATTGGTGTTTTGGTGGGCGATATTAAGGTGAAAGGTTACGATGCAAGGGGACAACGTTTAAATCATTCAGTAATCTTTGAAAACGTTGTGGAAATGCCCATAGCTAGCAAAAACTTGATGTCAGCCTCCCGTATGATTAATGATGGTATCAATACGAATTTAAGGTACAATGGTGTATATTTGCATCAGCGACGATGACCGCATAGGTTAGTTATGTATGGAAAACGTAGTCACCATCTGTTTGATATTATTTTAAGCATAGACACTACGTATGACCTAGCAGGTGAAAGTGTAGAAAGGGAAGTTGCGCGTGCACGAAAACAAGGCCGCAACGATATTTTATTTGGCTACCCTTCCACTCTTAACAAGGTTTACTGGAATAACAAAGCAATCAAGCCGGCCTTGCTTTTGCGCATGCACTCGCACCTGACCCCTAATGCTAGGGACTCTGACCTAACTTCCTAACCTCTTAAATCCAATCAAGGCCCTAACGCTTATCAAAATCAGCTCCTGTCCCGTACACGACCTAACCTAATCCCGTTTGCCCCTGATTTTCTTCCTATTCCTAGATCCCTGACTTCGTATGATGTACCGAATATCCTAAAAACTACTACTGAATGTTTCGAATTTTCGACTCCTTCTGAATGTCATCCTCATGCCATTACGTTGGCCCCTGACGTTTCTACACATGTTCCCTCAAGTAATTTGCATATGACTGTACGAAATGTTCATAGTCCTCCTTATTGCCCCTTTGCAACTATACAGAACTCATCTACCCCTGCTCGTGATGGGACTAAGTCATTTCTCCCGCCGTGAGGAGGTGGTGTTGGCCCGTTTGCGCGTTGGTCACACTCGACTTACTCACTGTTTCCTTTTGCGGGGGGTTGACCCTCCTGAATGTTCTTGGTGTCGACGGCCAGTTACGGTCCGGCACTTCCTTGTTGATTGTCACCATCTTAATGGTGTTCGTCGTCGTTTCCATCTTCTGCATGACATTGCGCGTCAATTGGGTGTGCAGGAGGTACAGATGTATGACAAGATTTAGATTAGGGGTTTGAATAACATCTCTGTAATGTGTGGTGCAGTGGCAACCCGGACCACTGCACTGTGACTGAGGTTGGTGCTAATGACCAAGTTGTCGACGCGCCATTAAGCCTCAATCCCCCCCCCCTCATTTCTCCCCGATCCACGCCTACAAGTTTCAGACATAACTGTGTCCTCTGTATCTAGTGCAGTTTTACCTGATGTTGCTACTCATGCCAACCTGCAAGTTGTAGAATTTGGAGGGGGGTGAAGCCCCTCCTGGTGAAGCCCCTACCGAAAAAAAATCTCCCTACCCTACCGAAAATTGTGATGCTATTGGACAACCATTAAGTCATCAAATTCTACTATTTGTAGGCAACACTAAATCTGTTTCTGACCATGTTCCACCTAATCTAGGTGGAAAAGTTGTGTGTTCGACAGACAATAACAGTGTATATTCCCCTCTCCAAGTACAAACGCCACCTCCCATGCACGAATTAGAGGGGGACTCCCGAATAAGCATCAACCCAGAACCCTTAGGCAAAAAAATTCAAGGATTAGAGGGGGCCCTAACCCCCAAATCGTGGCTGATCCATCATGGGACGAGGATGAAGAAGGCGTCTGGTGGGACATATAGGAAGTTCCTAATGTGTACCATAGTCCTCTTGGATACCTACAAAGTAAACTCTATAAGTCTCAATGCCTGTCCCGCCCCAAGCATAGATACGCCAAACTTTTCGATAAGGTATGTAGCCAGGATGGGTGGGAACAGTGTAACTGTCTGTCGACTCCTCTCCATACCCCCCTACCCTGCACCTACCGGGAATGCCAACTTGACCCGATGCTGATAGTTGGAATCGAGCTATGGAAAGCGAAATTAAATCACTTGAGGATATGGGAGTGTGGGAAGTGGCGGACAGGCCCTCTAATGTGAGGGTCATGAATTCCAAGTGGATGTTTAGCAAAAAATTTGATAAAGGTGGAAAACTACAAAAATTCAAGGCACGTTTTGTAGCCTGTGGCAATTCGGCCGAGCCTCGATTTTGGGGATTTTTCCTCCACGGTCGTCCGGACCGCTACACTACAGCTCCTTTTTCCGCTCACTGCTGCACGTGGGTACAGCTTTAGGACAGTAGACGTCCGGACAGCATACTTACATGGTGAAATTGGCAGGGAAATTTATTTAAGGGACCCACGGGGTACCTTGAGGGGTGCCCGGGGGGGGGGGGGAGGCCCGTCGAACAAGTTAGTAAGCTGCTCAAACAGGCCTGAAACAGGCAGGGAGATGCTGGTTCTGTAAGATGAGAGAAACAATGATACTTTGTGGTTTTACACAAAGTCAGTGGTACCCGTGCTTGTTTCTTCGCCCTACCGGAAGTGACTTCGTTGCAATCGCTGTGCATGTGGACGACATGCGGCTGTCTGGTCCTATTCCCCTCTTGGACGAGAGCTGCAAGGTTATAGGGGTCGATTTTACACTGGTGAAACGTCCAACATCCTTTATCTTGGTCTCCTTATCGAGACTTCCCCAGGGACTCTCTTTCCCAGACAGGTTATATTAACAAGATTCTAGCTGCCTTTCAGATGGAAAACTGTAAACCAGCATGTACCCCCTCTCTCACTACCGTAAATATTGATCAGTGTGATGACTCTCCCCCCTTTGACCCCACACTTTTCCAATCCGTTATTGGCTCCCTCACGTACTTGGTTATGGGGACCAGGCCTGATATTAGCCATGCTGTTATAAACCTTTCTAGGTACAACTCAGCCCCAAGGGAAATGCACTGGTTGGCTGCAAAGCGGATCATGCGTTACCTGAAGGGCACACAACATCTAAAGCTATGGTTCCCTTCCCAGCAGCTCATCGGGCCTGACGCAACCTGGTCAGTTACTAAGGACTGCAGGAGCTACTCCGGCCACATGATTCATGTGGGAGGCAGATTAGTAGTCTGGAAAAAAATCGTTACCGGTACACGTTATTTTAACTATTTTTTAATTGTTGCCCTCAGTAGCTGTGAGGCGGAGCTGATTTCCCTGGCGGAGTGTGGGAGGGATATGGTTTGGGTGCACGGTCTCCTTAATGAGATGGGACAAGTGGCCCTCGAGGGCCTTTCCCGTTGTATACTGACAGTCGGTCCGGTATGGATCTTGTCTCTAGTCTCACATGTAGTACTAGATCTAGACATTACGTTCGTAAAGTCTGGTACCTAACGGACCTCGTAGACCGGAAGATTCTCAAACTTTAGTATACCCCTGGCAGCCTGTTGATAGCGGACCTCCTGACCAGACCGGTTTCTAGAGAGAATCTTGTTGCGTTTCTTGACCAGTTTAACCTGCAAGGTTTACCCCCAGAATTGGAGGAAATCGTTGCCGGCCTCCAATCTTAGCCTCCTTTTGCCTCTCCCTTTTATGTGTTGCATTTTCGTAAAACACATAAGTACTTTTAGAAACCACCAACAAACGAAAACTCACTTACTAATGTTTATAAGTAAACCTTTTTCACTTTGGTCCTAGTGATATTAACAATCTTTATGACTAATTATGATTATTATTCCTCTTTCTCTTTAAACTCCGTGTTGAGTTAAGGATATTTATGTGACGAAAAGGGTACGTCTTGTAACCCTACTTCATGCAGACCCGGAGGGGGCATGACAGGGGAAATTGTACCCCTTCCCCTGTTTACCATGTTCGTCTCTGCATTACGTAGGGAATGTGTCCTTTTTTCATTACGTAAGACATTTAATTCATTAAATGTACACTTTAAAGAGTTTTGGCTTAACCGCAAAAACACCCTCCATGCTATTTCATTGCTTACCATTCTTTGGCCAAAGCCAATTCTGTCCTTAAAACAATGCTAATGCTTGTAATTGTTACTACCTCTGTACACTTTTTGTTACAACTTAGACTTGTCTCGCCCGACAATGTCCTTCTTAGATGTATTGTTCCCGTCCCCTACTCCCGTTTTTTCTCTCTCACGCTCGCTCCTCTCTCTGCTCTGGATTACCATGGAAAAAAGGTTGTGCTTAAGCTTTTCCTCCACTCTCAGTGTGAAACAAGATGGCTACCGTCCGCCATTTTCTACTGGTTTCTTAGGACGAAAGTAGTTGACCCCTTCCCAACCTGTCATCAATTCGTAACCTAGCTGTAAATATAATCTAGAGGACGCGCAACTGAGTACTGCTGTACGGTGAAGCTGTAAATAATGGTTTAGCTGAGAATTTCCCTTTATAACGTACGTTTGTATTGTGAGCCTTACATGTCGTGTTCTGTTGAGGGTATCAATCTCAATTGACACATGTCACAGTCCCAGAAAGCAATGTAATTGAGCAGCCAATATTAATGTACATGTTTTTATCGCAATATCCATCAAGGAGCGTAGCGGGAGATTAGTTGGCGAGAGGAGAGAATGGGATTCCAAGCCCCCATCTATCCTGGAATAAAGACGATTCGGACCAATGTAAATTTGCCTTCTTATCTACCGCCTCTTGCAGTCGTTCACAAACCAAAGGGAGATCAACGGACAGCCTCTCAGGAGAAGGGGGTAATACAGGTTTGGACTGGGGCTTCCGATACCACGGGCTCTGGGCATTGTCTAGGGGCCATGAGACCGGAACTCCACTCTCTGACTAGCCGCCTTTTTCAAATTACACACAAATTCTACATGATGGCATTGTTTGAGTGTGTAAATTCTACCAAATTATATGTAAATTCCACATGAGAGAGTATTTTAAACAGCTTATTTGTTCAAAATCCTGTTGCATGTCGTAGATGGCATTTATCAAGAACTGTAAATTCCACTAGGTAAACTATTCTTCATGAGTCCCCTCCCACCCAATTCTGATAGTGCAACACTACGGACCCACTCCATTATGTGATTCCCTCCGAGCTGGTTCGCACTTTCTGAACCCCCAGTGTGGCTACTAACAAATTCTAAGTAAATTCTATGTGTTCATCTCCCCACATGTCATCATTACCCCCACCTTGCGTAACCGGAAGTATCAGCATTGTACCAACCCACAGAACCAAATGTTAAACATATCGTAAAACACACAAACACCAATAGAAATGTTTAGCTATGTTCCACGTTTATGTTTGGTTGTTCTCACCGTGTTCCTCATTCATATTTGAATGTTTCCTACACGTTCTTTCAAGATGACGTGCAACATACATTAAATAAATCTACATCATGATGGTAACATTTAATCTACTTTAAAGCATCTGTAATACGTTCAGCCTTCGTATTTTAAAGGTTCCCATTAAGTTCTGCTTTCATGTCCTGAATGGGTTTCCCACGAGCTACATCTACGTGATCGTGATGGGAACATCAAAACATCGATAAAACGAACGTTCGTATTTTTGGGGAGTTATTGAAGATGGTCAAGTAGAAACACGAGACCTTTCCCTTGAACATATGAAAAAAGAGAAACCGTGGTTACAAACACATGATTAAAATGGAGGATAAATGTACACGTGTTGACCTTAGGAAGAAACAGATAAAAAAGTTTGCAATTACGAAAAAAGACAAGCAGCAGGAAGGAGAATATCTTCAAGAATTGTTCAAACACATTGTTTAACCGTTAAAAAGTGTCACTAGATCCATCGAGAAGATTAAGAAGAAGGAAGCTGACTACAAACCTAAGGATAAAAAATGGAAGGATGAGGAGGAGAGTGATGATGACATGAATGATGAGCATGAAAAAAAGCAAGACACTTCTCAGGGGATGACCAGAAAAGGCAACATGTTTCAAGTACTCCAGACGTTCAGAACCGATAAAATTTGGTCCAACATCAGTACTTCTACCATGACACAAGCTCATAGCTCAGAACCCTCTCCATCAGCAGGCCCATTCTATACACCTTCAAAATCAACTCCTTTCAAACTTCCTCCTCACGGCACGCTTCCATCTTTTGAAGTAGCAATCATTGGGTGTGATGCCAAAGTATTATTTACACAAAAATATTTTAAAATGCCGAAAGTTAATTATTACGTGTTTGGATTACAGTACAACATGGACTCGGGGGACCTCACGATATGAGACAAAACCGTAAAAATATTCGAGAATGACGTAATGTTGTGATTAAAGCAGTGCCAAGGGCAAAATCAGCTCACCAAAAAGTTTGCTAACCAAAAAGATTCACAGTACGAAACGTATGAACTGGGATTCTTGACTGCATACGTCTCGATGCTGAAAGATAGTTAAGTCATAAACTACAACAGCGATTCGTCCTCTCGAAAGTCAAAATCAAATCATGGTTATAAGTATGTGCACGTTATCAAGCCAATTTGGTAGGATATGCAGGAGAAAAGTAGTTCGAGTCTCCCAGAAGAACTCGATGTAACCGATGAAGCAGAGTCTGAAGAAAATTACAACGTATTGGGGTCTGATGAATCCGGGTCAGACAAAGAAGATTATAATAATAATAATATAATCTATATATATAATACGCTTAGGTTGGGCAAGCAAATTCATCATTATTATGCACTACAATGAAAGAGGGTGTATAATGAAAGAGGGCGAGCGACCGACAATGTCAAACAAACAGATGTGGCCTATAAAATCGACATATTGCATTAATAAAGCTAGCTCTTAAGAGCCGACTTGGAAGAGTTTCAAAGTTGGTTGAGTAACAATCACTGCATGCACAACCGTTGTTGGGTTTGTTGGGCTTGGTATCAGAACAGAGAAACGTCCTCCATTGAAAATAAACATTTACTTTCATAACACAAATCAGCAGGGTTTCAAAGACGGAGCAGAGATGAGGATATTCAGACCACACAATAGGGGAAATCGGGGCCCACTACAGTGTTACGCTCAGGTATGCAGGAACCAGCTCGCCGGTGTATGTTATGCCGGGGGTATGGCTAGCAACAATATATAAGTTTGTTGCAAATGCAACCGGAATGGCAAGGACCTGGTGGCCACTGACTGCCATCTGATGTTAAAACTAAAAATTATAAATTTCAAAAGTTTAAGAGTTTAAAAGATGAAAACGAAGATGATGGCTCGGCTGCAGAGGAAGGGTATATGGTATTGGGTTGGGGTCACGAATGCATTACCACCAAGGTTTGACCTACCAGGTGCGCAATGGTCCCCGACAGCATCGCCAAACGTGAGGGACAAGTGGCGGGAAAAGCCGGGTATCATAGTCAATATTTCTTCAACACAATAAAATATAATAAAATTTAACAAAATATCTTAATCATTAAAAACTTACGGTTATATATATGTGTGTGTAGGTATATATGTACCTCTTCTCCTCTTGAAGTAGGAAGGCTAAAAATATGAGAAAGGTGTCAAAAGACTGGAAATTAATCCGGATTTCGCGTAGGTGTATTTTCGTAGTTCTAGGTCAATTTTTTCCCCTCGAAAAAAACGAAAAAACCCCTTTGGACCATTGTTGAAACGAATTTTTCGAAGTTGATTGTTAGTTTCGGAATATCACCTCTTCCTGCTGTGCAGATGGTCCACAATTGTTGCGCCACGTAGGAGGCGCGTGGTCCAGTAGTGTTGTCGGTAGGATTACGGCTGGCAATGCTAACAGCCGTCATTCAACAATGAGGCACGTGCAGCTCGCTGATGGAACGACTATTGGAGTTGTATTTTGGATATTTCAAATACAAACTACCTATTTAGCCTTAAATTTAGATGAAAATACGTAAATCTACGAAAAGATTAATGCGAAATTAAGCATATTTAAACAAAATATATTGATAACAAAAAGGGTAACAGAAATATTTCAACGTTTGCATTTGTAAACCATTGACATTCGATCAATAGTGTGCTATTAGCTGGTGCTCTACTCAGCAATAGTCCAGCCTAATTGTGGTAAACACGAATAGTTGCAAGGTACGATTTCGCCTTGCACGAAATCTTTTATATTAGTCAACGTGTAGCGGGGAAGGAGATGGCTTTTAAGTAAAAAGTCTTTAAATTTGTGAAACAAGGAAACCCATGTAAAGTCTGCAAAATTTATTGGAATAAAAAACCAAGAGCGGCACAAAGGAGTATGCAACATGTATGATAAAATTACCATGCATGTTTAGTTCGAGCATGCAGCAACTCGCGTGCTACAGCGTTGAACGGACTTGCAGCGCTGATGGATAAGGCTTCTTCAAGCCAAGGCCGACTGTGAAAAAATCGAGTGTCTCACCTCCTGACTCATTGTCAGTTTAGGTGCATGCCAAAAATGGGATGGCTTTTAAAAGACAAGGCTGACTGGGGAAGAAATCGCGTGTCTCGCCTCCTGACTCATTGTCAGCTTAGATGCATGCCAAAAGGGGATGGATTTTTCAAGCCAATGCCGACTGGGTCCAAACCGCATGCCTCGCCTCCTGGCTCAATGATAGCTCAATCGCATGCCAGAAAGGGAATGGCTTCATCAAACCAAGGCCGACTGGGCTACAAATCGCCGTTTATTGTTTATGAACTGAAGCCTTGCGAAAAAATCGCACTGCACTCATTTGCTTGATCGTCTTAGATGTGGAATGTCTGTCAGCAGTACAAGAGTTGCCGCATGAAAGCTCCTCGAGCGCAGCGAGACGACGCGGAATGAGCGAGCGACTCCGCTAGTCTTAATCTTAAAAACTTACGGTCGGTATATATATATATATATATATATATATATATATATATATATATATAGGTATATATGTACCTCTTCTCCTCTTGAAGTAGGAGGCCTAAAAATATGAGAAGGGTGTCAAAAGACAGGAAATTAATCCGGATTTCGCGTAGGCGTATTTTCGTAGTTCTAGGTAACATTTTTCCCCTCGAAAAAAGCGGGAAAAACCCTTTGGACCATTGTTGAAACGAATTTTTCAAAGTTAATTGTTAGTTTCGGAATATCACATCTTCCTGCTATGCGGATGTTCCATAATTGTAGCGCCACGTAGGAGGTGCGTGGTCCAGTAGCGTTGTCAGTAGGATTACGGCTGGCAATGCTAACAGCCGTCATTCAAGAATGAGACACGTGCAGCTCGCTAAGGGACGACTGTTGGAGTTGCATTTTGGAAATTTCAAATACAAACTACCTATTTAGTCTTACATTTAAATGAAATTACGTAAAGCTACGAAAAGATTAATAGTAAATCAGGCCTATTTAATCAAAATATATTGATAACAAAAGGGTCACAAATGTTTCCACGTTTGCAGTTGTAAAACATTGACGTTCGATCAATAGTCCAGCCTAATAGCGGTAAAAACGAATAGTTTCTAGGTACGATTTCGTCTTGCACGAAATCTTTTATATTAGCCAAAAATTATAGGCGACATGTGGTTGCTGTTTCAAAGAATCACACGTATCGGGGAAGGAGATGGGTTTTAAGTAAAAATTCTTAAAATTTGTGAAACAAGGAAACCCATGTAAAGTATGCAAAATTTATTTGAATAAAAAATAATCTATACCAAGAGCGGCACAAGGAATATGAATGATAAAATTACCAAGCATTTTATCTAGCATGCAGCAACTCGCGTGCTACAGCGTTGAAACGGCCTTGCAGCTGGGATGGATAAGGCTGCCTCAAGCCAAGGCCGACTGGAGAAGAAATCCCGTGCCTCGACTCCTGGCTCATTGCCTGTTTATGTGCATGCCGGAAAGGCGATAGCTTCTTCAAGCCAAGACTGACTGTGTACAAATCGCATGCCTAACCTCCTGGCTCAATAACAGTACAATCGCATGCCGGAAAGGGAATGGCGTCTTCAAGCCAAGGCCGACTTGGCTACAAATCGCGTTCCTTTCTTCCTGGCTCATTGGCAGGTTAGGCGCACGCCAGAAATTGGATGGTGGCCGACTGGATACGAAGCGCATGTTTCGCCTTAAGAAGCGCACGTAGCTCTTGGGTGGCCAGACGGTTGGACTGATTTATGGTTATCACTTGTATATCAACTGAAGCCCAACGTCTGCAAGGCTGCAAGGGTAGTTTTGCAGTGAATTTGTGAAACTGTGTCGTGGCGAAGATCAGCTTAGTAGCACCAGGGTATGATGGAGACGGTGTGTGGTCCTAGGTTCAATATGTACATGTACTAAAGTTGCTTTATAGTAGGGCGTTTGGCTATGGGCCATGGCTCCAATAAATTCATTATTCCCCGGCCCTTACGAAAAACACGTACTGCACTCTGATCATTTGCTTGATCGTGTTAGATATGGAATGTCCGTCATCAGCATAAGAGTTGCGGCATGAAAGCTCCTGGAGCGTAGCGAGACGATGTGGAATGAGCGAGCGAAGCGAGCGACTCCGCTAGTATATAAATGAATAAAATGCATCGCAGTTTAAAACTTGGCCAAAACCATTATTGTCAATCTTAATAAAGATAATAAAAATAAAAATAATATAAAATTAAAATATTAAAATATTAAAATAATAATAACAATAAAGATAATAATAACAAAAACAGGTAAAGGGAATATAGAAAGGGATGTCATTGGATACGCTATCCCAAATTATTAAAATAGGGAAAGAAATACGTGGCCGAGTCGGAGGGCAAATGCTATTGTTTCAAACAAAGGAAAACAAAAGAAGCTAAATGCTAAACATATTAAAAACACGTGAGGTAGACAGACCAATCCAACCTACGGAGACTCGACCCGAACTGGCGTATGCTGCTAGCTGTCACCAGCTCGGATGGCAATGAGTTCCACGGTTTGCAAAAAGTACTTAGTCTAATCTAATTTAGTCTTTGCAGCAGTTAGTTTATAGCAGTGGCCTCTGGTATAGTTATTTCCACCAACATTAAAAAAGTGAGAAGGGTTAATGTCGGTAAACCCACGTAAAATAGAGTAAGTCAAGCATAGGTCCGCTATTAGACGCCAATATTCAAGGGACTCAAGGTGAAGATACTTAAGACGTTGTTGGTAAGACAGATTGTAACAACCCTGTAAGGTTTTTGTAAATGAGCTCTGCACTGATTCAGTTTTCACGATATCTTTGACAAGGTATGGAGACCAGACCTGACATGCATAATCCACAATTGGTCTAACGTAGACTTTATAGGCCCTGACCAATGTAAAAACATCACCAGAGCTAAAACATCGTTTAATCATGTAGTCCATCCGTTTTGCCTTAAAGGTGATCTGGTTACAATGGGTTGAAGATTTAAGGTTTGAAGTTAAGTGGACTCCCAGTCTTTAATATTGTCTTCAGTGTTCAGAATGGTATTATCAATTTCATACGAAAAATTTTTATTTTTTCTTCCTAATGAAAGCACCTGGCTTTTGAAGATATTTATAGGGAGCTGCCATTTTAAAGACCAACTATTCACGTCATCAACAGCCGTTTGGAGGAAAGAAGAATCCAGCTGATTGCCAACACCCCGATAGACCTTTATATCGTCAGCAAATTTGGGCATCTTTATACCATCACCTTGGGTGTTCAAGTCAGAGTTAAAAACAACAAACAGTAAGGGTCCCAACACAGATCCCTGTGGAATGCCACTGCTAACTAAACCTGGTTCCGAAAGTGAATCTGCCATTACCACTGATTGGGACCGAAAGCTAATAAAGTTTCTTATTCGACATAACATTTTCCCACCAATGCCAAACTTTTGTAGTTTAAAAAGTAGCTTCGAATGTACGACCGAATCAAAAGCTTTGGCAAAGTCAATGTAGATAAGATTGACCGGTTTACCCTCCTCGATTGATTTAGTCCAGTCGTTTAAATAGTGTAGTAATTGAGAAGTCGTTGACCGACCTGGTAGGAAGCCAAATTGATCATCTGGGATTTGCTTGAATTTATTAAGATGTTAAAATGTTAATGTTAAGATGTTAATATGGTCGCGGATAATACGTTCAAGCAAACGACAAGGGACGCAGGTTAACGAGATTGGACGGTAGTTTGCTGGATCGGATGTGTTTCCCTTTTTAAATATACGGGTAACCCATGCCAATCGCCAATCATTTGGTACAGTGCCCAATTCAATCGAAGATTTTAGAATCAAACTGAGTGGTTCAGACAGCACAGATACAAGTGACTTATAGAAGAATGAGAAAAACCATCAGGACAGACAGCATGGCTGTTTTTAAGGTTAGTCAAATGTTTATGTACAGTTTCGCATGTTATAAAAAGTTCATTGACACAGGGAATTGGTTCTACGAAATTTGGTTTTCGCTTTCTGGAGGCGGATTTAGGAAATTATCATGAACGAAGTTGTAACAGAAAGTTTTGTTTAACGCATTAGCTTTAACCAAAGCGTTAGTCAGTAGTTTGCCATCAAAGTAAAGAGGTGGTAACTTAGAATGAGTTTGAGTTTTCTTCCTGATATGCTTGTAAAGTGAACTAACATTACCGTCAAGAATGACTTTATTTTCAGAGCGTATGATGTGTGCTCTACAGAGTGATTTAATTAATTTAGCACAGGTGTTATATAGGCTGAGAGTTGTCTCATTTCTATTTGCGTGCAAGCGTTTCCAGAATTTCTTTTTATTAATTAACTGTTTACTAATTATCTTAGTAGTAAACGGTTTTGGGGTCTTATTAATTCTATGATAAGTGCACGATTTTTTGGAGAGGGCACTAGTAAATTTTGATACACTATCCATTTAGCAATTGTGTTTTCATGGATACCAAGCAGTGAGTTCCAGTCAACGCACTCAAGATCGGTCCGTAGTGTATGGAAGTTAATTTTCCTTGAAAAAGCTGTGTTTGAAACACTACTCTTAATATGTGATTTATGATGATTTAATTTAAAAATAACGGTTGAGTGATCGCTTGTGCTAAAGCTGGTATGGACGTCCACATCGAACACAGTACGTTCATCATCCACCAAGATTAAGTCTAATATGTTGTTCCTCCTGGTTGGCTTGGCGTCCAGCTGGTCAAGACCAAGATCCATACTGCAGTCAAGAAATAACTGCTGGGCTGCATTTGATGAGGAGTGTGACCTCCAATCGATATAATATTGGTTAATGTCCCCCAAAATTAAATTTGTGCAAGTTGGGTCAACTGTGAATCGAAGATAGTTACAAAGATTTTCAATCTGGACAATATCCTCACCGTGAGGCAGATAACAGCAAGTAAGTTTCACCTTTAGGGGTAGAAAGATAAGACAAAGGAACTCAGACTCAGAATGCGTTGAGAAGTAACCAACCTCAATATAATACCGTACGAATACTGCGATCCCACCCCCGCGGCTGCCACGGCCCCTTCGAAATACCGAATAAGGGTAATCGTGGATCAACATGCCATCCGAGATAGTACAATAAAACCAGCTCTCGGTTATCACAATGATATCATATTCTAGACTCGACAACAACACGTGAAGTTCAGGCAGTTTCCCCGTTGCACTTTGTACAGTAATCAGGCAACCTGAAATGAAATTGGCTGAATTAGTTTCCACGTCACATTGTATAGTATGGTTTGATGGTGTTACTCTACATATATTATGTTTAGAAGGTTCACAAAAATCTAGAAGAGCGGTACAGCACAGCATGATGTAGTCTGAGTGGAATTTAGCTCGCAGTGTTTAAAGAGACCCCCGTCAGTCAGGCCAGTATTTTGACAAGGATCATGTCGGTTAAAACTTATTCGTTTCCCTCAAGTGAGTAGAAGCCATTGAAAATTGGATGCCTTAACCAGTATCGCATTATGCACAGGAAAGCATGCTCTTTCCATGATGTGAAAGGTGCAGTCCATCTGGTGAGAGAAGGCCAACATTTTCTTCAATAGCACACCAAAGGGAGATAAATCCCACACCACGTGTCTTGCACATCATCTGGATATTGCCATTGCACTTCACCGAGTACTGTCGGTGAGCTGAATAGCTCTCCCCAAGTTTGTTTACACCAGGAAATAATCCCACGATGCTGATGCCTAATTTTGGTGCAAATTCTCTGATTTGGTCTATTAGAGATCCCAGACGATTGGCAATGACACTGGGTGAGTCTGAACCGATATTATTAGTGCCCAGACAGAGTGTGACTCTCTGGACGTTGTTTTCAGATTTGAGGATGTCCGCAACAAGTCTGTTAAAATGTTCAATTTTTGCACCGGGAAGCACCAAGTTCGTGAAGTCAGGTCTGTGATTTCATGAAGTCTGATTTTTGTTACCTGAGAGTCACCAATTATGATCATCCTACCAAGGTCACAGGTATTTGTTCCCCGTGTTATGGAGTCACGGCACGTGTTCAGGTCAAGGAGACTATCACAGTTTTTCCTTATACGTTTATAATTTATGGCATCAAAATGATCTCTCTCACTCAATTTATACAAAACATTGTGTTTATAATTTTTATGCTTGTTACGAACAGAAGGGACTGGCATCCGGACTTCAGGAGGGTTCTTGCCACCTACTGGGACGCAATCGACATGGGAAGAGAGAAGTGCGATATTTCCTGCCTTATTAGAGGAGATTACAGAGCTAACAATGTAATTTTCACTATCATTTTTCGTTTTTACCCGGGCAGAGTTTTCGGTGTTGCAGTTTAATTCACCAGTTTTATTTTTTATTATAGAATCTCCAAGATTCTTACTGATATCTGCAAGCATAGTAACCTGGTTTATAAACATGCTTTCAATCGTATCTCTCAGTGTGGCAATTCCAGATTTGATGACCACATCGATGCTACTCATAAAAAGTGACAATTTGGTGTTAAGGAGATCATCCAGTGCAGTATATGAAAACAATTTATCCAATTTGTCTCTATTTTCCTTTGCGTGAATGTTCTTAGAAACTAGGTCAGGATCCACCTGCTTTGTCGTATTAATGCTACTAATCCTTGTTGTGTTGCTAACATTAGTCTCAGACAGTGCAGTGTCAAGCCTACTGAATGATTTATTTATAGCATTTATGTCAAAGTCGTGTTCAAGCTCATTTATACACATAGATTGTTTGACATGATCCAAATCCTTTTGCAAGCCCATCAAAGAAGTATGCAGCTCAGAAATGGATTGCTCACAGGTGTCAGAGATTGACTTCTCGGTTCGGATGGAAGGGAGCACTTCGCTTATTTTACTCGAGTCAAAAGATGTGTCTGTCAGGTAAAGATCGTCAATAGAAGATTCCATCATAGTATTTTGAGATAATTTCACATCTGAATTTTAAAAGGAGAACACAGTATCAGAAGCAGTAGGCGTGGATGTGTGCCCGAATGCTGCAACTACATTTGACTTTCTTGTTTTAGTGTGCTTTGTGGAGTAAAGGGTTTTTTTCAATATCTTCTGGTGTGTTATCATTTGCTTTTGTGCCAAATATTTTTTTCTTAGCATGTTTTTGGTTTTTATGTGTCGTTACGAAAGTTTTCGTTCCTTTTGTGTTTAATGATTGTTTTTAACACTGGTGGCCACTTGTAGGCGAGTATATCTCACACCGGATTTTTTTTCCAATCATTATGGCAGCGTCGAAACGCAACCCCACAAAAAAATCCTGCAAAGGAATCACCAAAAGAGCACCAAAAAGGGATCCGAAAAATCAGCCTTAAAGGGGAAAGATGCTAGGCTGTCCCCAGAAACCGTCCTAACCCAAAACCTCGATGAAAGAGGAAAAAAATTCACAGTTTCAAACCGGGCTTAAACCACCACTCGAAAAATTGTATTACGTAATAGAAATGGCAACATGGCTGCCTCCACAGTTAGAAGTAAACACAAGTCTCAAATGCAATTTTCTCTGTCCCAAATCGACTCACACAGCTCCAAAACATCCCAAAATATTCACAAGATGTTCATGTACACTTCACACTTACCCAGAGGGGCTGCCCTGGTCAAGGAACACCAAAATAATGACAAATCCAAGAGCACCAAATCCTACGCTGCTGACAACCATACCATTACTTACCATATACGAATGATTTGGTAGGTAGGCTGTGAGTCTTCTGCGCATTATCGTTGGTGTGGAGATGCTCATGAAGAAGAAATAATGAAAATTCTAGTTGAGTTAGAGGAGAGAAAAAATAAAAAAAAGTTTATAAGAGGGCTATGCACCTAAAGCTAGTCTGGATTGGCATTTTGATCGGCTTGAACCGATTTAACATGATGTAGTTTGGTAGCCCATCACTCAAATCAATTTAAATAGTAGTTTTTGCACATCATCTTGAAAGTACATAAAGGAAATATTCAAACGAGAATGAGGAACGTGGTGAAAACATCGAAACATTAACATGGAGTGTGTCCAAACGTTTTTATTGTTCCAAGCATGACCTAGTTTCGTTTATTGCGTTCACATCATTTTGAAAGAATATGTAGGAAACATTCAAAGGAGTGTGGTGAGAACATCCAAACATAAACGTGGAATGTAGCTAAACGCTATGAGTGAATTTTGTATGTATCCATGGCGATTAAAATTTTTTTGTAATTTTTACAATGTATTTAACAATCGGTCTGTGTGTAGGTCCGATAACAATGCTTCGGTGACGCTAGGCAGGAGTAATGATGACACACAGAATTTACATAAAATTTTGTAACAACCAGACCAAGGGTTAAAAAGGGTTAACCATGTTGTAAACGAGGACCGTCGAAAACGTTCGTTTTGCAAAACTTGCGAATTTTTTTTCTTGAGCGCCCAAATGCCTCGATTGTGCAAATAAAAAAAAATGGCTTCACTTGTTCAGGACATAGCACGACTATTTTTAAAAAATACCTGCATTTTCAAAGTTTTGGTCCAGATCAACCCCAGAACATATGGATCCGGGGGTAGGTGGTCGACGGTTCTTGACCCAAAGTCGATCCTAAAAGAGAAAGAACAATATTGTGATAACAGTGAGAGAAAAATATCGTACATATCTGAACAACAATTTTGTAAGAATTCAGTAGTAACTTTGTGGAATACAGTGACAAATGACAGACAAAAAAGAATTAATAGTCAACAATATCCTACGTTAGCACCTTTCGTTTAAAGCTGAAACTGAACGTATTCCCTGTCTGTTCATCAACGTAAATAATTACGATTCTAATAAATATTCTGTAAAACTTTAAAATGCTGTTCTTCTTGTCTTAAAAGGTAGCCGATAAGATTTTTCATTAACGTAAAAGAAATAGAGCACATCAGCGAAACTCGTACACTAAACTCAGCTAAGGTTTGGTAAGCATTTATTATTGACTTTACTATTGATTTTATTATTGATAAGGTAATAAAGCTTTACCGAGTCTCAGCTATTTTTGTGTATGATATTCGCATTTGTGCTATCGTGCGTCTTTTACGCTAACATAATTTACAGCGAATTGTTTGTTTATTTATTGATTTTCAACCGATTTAATTCCGCAGCTCAGAATGGTATTCTGGGCCATACACTAATTTTTCGTTTGTCAACCCCGCCTCCCATCCCTGTCATAACTGCTTTTACAGATGAAGAGGGAAACAATTCGAGAATACTGTTAATAATAATAGAATTTATAGATGAAGTAAAAGCATCTGGTTGTAAAAACAAAAATGGTATTTGCAATGTTTGGGAAAATACTGCTTGGTAAAAAAGTATGTGATTATGCACAAATGATGTGTTCCCCTTCCCTTTGCACAACACATATTCGCTACAATCCTTTTGCTCGACGTCATTTATGCATGAACCCTCAGAATTTTTTATCTCGAACGATCCGCACGCTATCTTGACTTTTCTCACTCTGTTATTACGTCTGGTGACGTCATGCATACAGTCAAAAATACCAATTCACGTACAGACTGTTATGGCAAATGCAATGACTTACACTTGTATAATATCAGTGGTAATATAACAAGTTGAACTTGATTATAAAACCTTTTCCGAAATCACAAGTTAAATTTCTAATTTTGAAAAATTTTGGAATGCGAAGCAGTGGTAGGTCTTCTGATTGGAAATGTAAGCAGTTATTACGGAAAGTGTAGGACGACCAACTTCTGCGAGTTAGATTTTGAGTTAGATTTTTCGTATTTTGTGTGCTGTTATAGTTTGTGAGGTTTGTTACGATTTTTGTGGAGAGATATTTTTTTAACATGTTAACCGTTACAATGCTTCTAGCAAATTTTTTTATGCCTTATATTTGTCTTAGTGTAATGTATGATTAGATCCGGCATTCAGTTGGTTTGTAGACTAGGACGTTGACCCCTTTGCTGTGCTCACCCGCTGAACTCGGCGTTCCCCCTTCACAAAGCTAGTTTTGAGCAATTGTACCTTGTTTTCTGCCAATTTTGTAAGCCATAGTTATACAGCGCCAAATCAGTTTAAGGGGTTAAATAATTTATTTTAGCGGTTAAACGTTTTCTAACTTCACTGGTAAATTCACTGGTAACTTCAACACGCTTCAGTTAAAGGCACATTGAACCTTCGTTCAGAAGTACTTATAGCCGAATTTGCCGTTATTGTGCATACACATTACACGAATTATGTAAAAACATGTGCAATTTCTTATACACCTCGATATAAAAATTTGGATACGACAAACAAGTACAATATTTTATAAGTATTTTCCATAGTGTCAGAATTATTAATTAGCCTACTGTTACTTGATGATGCTGGAACCAATACTATTACCAAATTGCTGTGAAAAGAGTAAAAATATAAAATAATAAAAAAATTGATATTGCGTCATCAGTCTAACACGGAGTCTGCACCTAGCAAGTTAGTTACGCAAATTGGTATTATCAGCTATAATACCCCGAGTGCTTCTATGAAATCGATAATTTGTGCGTTTAAGCACGAAACACTTATCTAGATTATGTAGACAGAAGGTCGAGGGAAATTTTCTATGTAGCAGGTGAGTGCTAAAACGCAAAAAAGTATAGATTTCATAAAAGTAGAAGTTGCATTCGTTATGCGAATATTTTTTTCTTTCCACAAAACGATTCTTATTAGATTCAACATCTGATTTTCTTAATGAAGTATTTAACAGTCAATGTTTAACTTGTAGACTAAACATTTTTAATATTACAAATGCAGCTTTGAAAGTGAATTTTTCTTGTTTAGAATAATTTATGCCGTTTTTCTCTATTTGATGCAATGATACTAGCCCCATCACATTTCGTTATCCATCCTATACTTTTGTTTGCTTAGCGTTGGTATTTAGTAAACCTAAATATAATTTTTATATTTAGGCCTAAACTGCGCAGTAGTTAAAATAACGTATGAAACATGGATAATTGGGCATCCTGTATATAATACGACACAAGAAGTATGAACGAAATCACGATATGAAGGAAAACTGGTCATATGTAACCTACCATTTTTAATTCGCGAAGCCTAAGTCAAGAAAACAACCACGATTGCTTTCAGCTTTCTTCGGCTATGTTTCTTTACAAAGCTTAGGTATGTAATAGCTGAAATAATCCAACCACTACGGGGCATGCGAAGGCGTGTTGGTTGCCACAAATGGTGAAGGGGGAAGCGGGTGTGTTGGTCATCTGACTTTGCTCTAGCGTGAGTGCTTATTGGCTGATCATTAAATCTTTTGACATTGATAGGAACGCTTGAACTTTCTGTTTCGATTTCTGATTTCTGTTCTCAGATTATGCTTCTATTCCTATTTTGGAGGAACCTTTATTGCTGTTGAGTAGTTATTATTATGTCTTGACTACGGTTAAGCAGAGTCCTCGTGTTATGCTATGCCAACAGATTATTTGTAGCATACAAGTTACAATTCCAGTTGAATCTCAACTATAACATGTCGTACATTTGCTTTCAAAGAGTATGAGAGAGATCCTGAGCTGCCACTGAGATAGGTTTATTATTTACAGATACCTCGAAACGTTAATTTTAAATGCTATTTTGATTTGTCATATATCTCACTAATTGATTAACTCCTAGCAAGAATTTGATGCTTTGATGTTCATGTAGAATTGTGGCAAGACTTGTTAAAAAATAATACTTTCAAAGACAATGCAGGGTTCCTGTGTTTTAAACTACTCAACTGTGACCCATGCCACCATGAGTGTCACTTAACTGATGTAATCCTATCTTCGTTTACCATATTTTGAATAAAAAAAGATTCGACTTCTTCCTATTGTTTCTCCCTATACCTAGAGTAGGACTGCATATTTTCAATTAACGTTGCTACCTAACATTTTGTATTGTTTTTACAAAATGTGTTCATTGGAATGTGCCACATATTGTTGTCATTTGCAATTGCTTGTTCAGTTTTGTTTCCCTTTTGTGTTCATGTTTTTGCAAACCTTGATGACGTGTGGTAGCAAACGGGGATGACGCACCTTCCTTCATCTGTATTTATTTATTTTTAATTCATCTTAAGTTGGGTTTAGCCGGTTCGCATTGGATCCCGAATGACTCACCCAAAATGAAAAAGAAGTAAATAGTGTAAATAACCAGTTACGAAAAGTTAACATCCAAGATAAATGGTGAACAAGGTTGGATCGAGTGATTTTCCCCCTTTAAATGAATAATATAAAGTTAACCGTTTAATCTCCTGTTGTGTGAGTTTCATTCAGTGAATACCTGAAACGTGTTTTTAGTTAGAGTTGTGATTTTGATGGACTTTTGCAAGCACTGTTCAAATTGCACTTCAGACATTCTTGGGCGATTTTTTGTCCCATTTCCGTTCCCTTTACTTTCCTTTTTTATTGGTACGAATGACGAATGAGTTTACCAGGCGGCAACTCCTTTTTAATAACATTTGTTCGAGCTTTTGTAAGATATTTTCTAAGTAACTTAATATGCCGATTTCCACAAAAAGTGCATCATTTTACAGTTTGCTTATTTTTTAACATACTGTATGTGTAAACAAATGGATTTTTAAGGTACTATATGTATAAACAAGTGGATTTTTAAAGGTACTGTATGTGTAAATAAATGGATTTTTAAGGTACTACATGTGCAAACATGTGGATTTTTAAAGGCACTGTATGTGTAAACAAGTGTATTTTTAAGGTACTATATGTGTAAACAAGTGGATTTTTAAAGGTACTGTGTGTGTAAACAAATGGATTTTTAAGGTACTATATGTGTAAACAAGTGGATTTTTAAAGGTACTGTATGTGTAAACAAGTGGATTTTTGTACACTGTGTGTGTAAACAAATGGATTGCCCAACTGAATCCCAGACCTTGGTCGCGAGTGCCCAGTGGGCACCTTTGGAATGACCCAACAAAAGTGAACCACATAAACGTGCCCTTAGCTCCAATTTCGTCTTGACTTTCCCTACTAGTCTATTCTTTTCCATATTATTCTGCTAGATGGTACCAACAAGATGTGCAATTTGGATTCGGTGAACTTTTCTTGCATCCATCATCGAAAATGGATGTTTGTCTTTGATATTGTTGTTTTCTTTGAGTGTTAGCAAAAACTTGTAAGAGGTCCATAAGGACAAGAAATGTTGAACTGCGTTTAGACCCTACATCAACATATGATGTGTAACAGCACTAATCTTTGCCGCCTTTTATACTGCAAAAAGAAAAAAAATTCGTCTCATAAACAGTTTAAAAAAATTGCATTTCACGTGGGTAGTGCTAGTTCACAGTACATATAAGTTGGTGAATAGAGGTAATATGCATACTGCTTGGTTTAAAGTTTTCATTTGCCAAGAACGAAAGTTAGAGGTTCGAATGCAATTAGATACAGTCCTAGTTCTAACCCTAGGTTCAAATGTCTCTTGGATCATGGATACAATTTAAAAAGACGAGTGACTTGTGAGATTCGGTGAAACGTTGATTCCATAATGTTTCGCTCGTTGCTATTTATGTAGTCCTTGAATAGTGAAATTGGCACAACAACATGAAACAAAATGCTTAAAGTTTAGGAGGCCTTGATTGCATACGGCACAGATTTATCGACGATCGGGCTCACTCACCTTTCTTCTGGTCCTATATAAAACCTACAAAATATTTGTTTCTTTCTTCCTTTGGGAACCACCCATGTGCCTTGGCTGCCATAAGACTCACAGGAGACTTATTCAGTTTAAAAATTTTCTTTTTTTCCTTTTCAACCAGGAGTTCATAACTGAAAAATGATTTGTAACATTTCCGCTGCATTTTGTATTGGCAGTAATAGTAAACCACTCATGTTTTAATCTTGTAATTAGCTTGAATTCAAGGTAGACCAATGAACCTGCTCTTAAATTTGGACATTGCCCTGTGAGATCCTGACAGTGAGCAAAAGAATTACTCATTTTTCTTCTGTTTACATTATCAGTGTACACTCCTGATAGCTGAAAAAGCGCTACCTGTACCATTCTTAGAAACTAATACCACCGCGTCTACCACAAGGAACAGAACAGACAGATATTATAACTGTTTGATTTCTCTTGTACAATGCGTCGTCAATAATGTTTTCAACAGTGTCTGTTAGCACTGAATTAGTTACTGCTCACCAAGCCGAGCAGCTGCTGTCTTGCGTGAGACGACTGTTATGCCCTTAGATTAAAGTAGATGTCCAATGTGTTCAAACTCAACTACCCATGCCACATATTCACGTGGATCCCAATTTGTTGCATGCCACCCTACTATTTGAGGGCTGTTGAAACTGATGATCATAATCACTAAACGAAAGTGTGAAAAATCTGTGCCCATTGTTCTTCTTCGTTGCCTTAGAAGCTGCAGTGATTAAACTTGCATTGAATTTCACCTTTTAAAATAGCCAAGTTTCACTCTGCGTGTGTGGTAGTGCAGAAGACTGGTGATCTTGGAGGCTTTAATACAACGTTTGGCAGCAAGTTTGCCATTCCTCTCGAGAAATGTCAAAGTCAGTAAAATGCAGTTGCCCTCCACATTCCGCAGTTAGGGTCTTCATCCAGAGGGGTGGTAAGTGTTGAAGAGTTCTTGCGTTGGGAATGGGTGACTTCTTCTCTACAGGTAAATTCAAGCAAGCAGTTAAATTTCAGGGTAGGCAGTAGTTGATTCAATTGTTTTAAGAAAACAAAAAAGGTTTGTGCTTGCTACCAGACATTATCAAAAACCAACAGTGTTTCTACAATGTCACTTGGCCCACACCAGGTAGCACAAACCCTGGTCTTTTGAAAAGCAAAGTTCAAAATAGTCTTAACCACTTCACCTTCTGGCGTCCCAAAGAATAATTTCGACAAACACCTGAGTAATGGCTATCCCCTTGAGTGTATCACACATGCCTTCGTCGATTATGACAATCAATTTCAGTAGTCTTCAAATAGCCTGTGCGGCATGACAAGAAATCGGAATGCATGTGAATACTTGGGTAGATTATCTAATATTGGGAAGAATTTTTTGATAGTACTGGGCCTCATATTTAATCTCATGGCATATCATTTGCCTCACACAGTACGGAAACTATTTGCCAAATAGCAACTGCTCGGAGAGCGGGAACAGAAATAAAATGCAATGCTAACGGTCACTGCTGAAAGGTTTAGTGATGAAACACTGTGCAGGAGGAGCCAACCCCTGAAATAATGTATTCTATCCCATGTAGCAGATGCCGTGCTATTTATGCTGGAAGTACAGGTCGTGCTTTTTTAGTTGGTAAAAGTGAACACTTTGGTGATGTTGACACAAAAAACTGAGTAATTCTTTAGTTCACAGTCCAACCAACTGCATCATGAATCTAATCTAAACCTTAAAAATTTAAACTTGAATGTTTCACTATTGCTGCCAATACAAATCGCAGCATAAATATTGTACATAATTTTCTAGTTATGCACTCCTGTTGGAAATAATTTTTATTTTTAACTGAATAAGTTTTCCATGAGCTTTCTGGTATCATTGCTTATAGAAGATGCCCCAGAGGGTGAAATAGTATGTGAGTTCGGTTTTTATTTTTAATATTTTATTGTTTATAGATGTGTTACAAAAATAGTTCGTTAGTTTTATGTAGAACTGACGAAGAGCAAGTGAGCCCGAAGATTCGTCATCGATCTGAACTTTGTTTAACCAAGGCCTCCATATTAGTCTGACCATAGCTTAAAACATTCTACAGCAAAACCCAGCGGTGCGGTTTTTTTTTTAAAGTCACTTACGAATGCATACAAAATTATTCTTTAGGATTAATAATACAAATAAACTAACATTGGTCCAAGAATGCACATAACCATCTGGATTGGCAACAGGCAGAATATACCAGTCATGAGTGTCGAGAAGTCTCTTCGCCTCAGCAGACTGCTGTTCATGTAAAAGCTATAACAAAAAGTCGTATTATTCAGTATTGGTCATCGAAAACCTCCTTTGATGGAACTCAGCATAATGTGTTCAAGACAGAATTTTTTACAAACAATGTAAGACAGCCACGTTCAAAGACCCCATTTGTTTGAGGCAACACTTCATTAGAACTTTGATCATAAGTTTGGATGGCATTTTATTTTAGTGGCAAAGGTTTAGTGACAATTAGAAGTGTTTAATGTTCTGCTAAAAGATTATTTTAAGAGACTAACCAGGAGGGAGCGATGTTATTTTGGTTACCGTCTGTTTCCTTCATTCTTATTTTTTTAGTCTCCTGAATTTTCACATCGATTCAGCAATCATTCCTCTCACCAAGATTTTCCTAACGAATTTTTCTTATTTCTGCTAAATATTAAGTAATATGTTTACCCCCATCCTTAATGGACACAAGGCATCAATCTCAAAAATTCCATTAAAGCGATAACTAGTGGGCTAAAATGTCAACTCAAAACAGCAGACAAAATAAAACCCTAAAAGACAGTTCAAGAAACAAAAATAATTAAACTGTTTACAATCAATAAGCAAGGTAACACAAAGCCAACAGAAGGAAGTTGGTCCACCTGAATGCCGTAAGTTCTACAGTAAACATATTAGTAACATACAACTGACTGCATTGAAAGATGGGATTACACGCATTTACATCAGTCTGAAAAGTAAATCTTGCAAGTAGCATCTCTTGCACTGGAACATCTTCAACAGGATGCCAATTGACCGAGCTAGTAAATATATTCACTAATACCAGGTAATTTCTTTCACTTCAAAGCAATGCAAAGAAACATTCGGGTTAGTATATTTTGGTGTAGTCCAATTGAGCTCGTTTAATAAGTTTTCACACACAGAAGACAATCTCCATTCTTTTCACACCTTTCTCTGAAGAACTTCCAGAGTCGGTAATAACTTGGATGCACAAGTGAAGTAAGCTTGCCAAAATGCCTTTTTCTCTCTCGAGATGTGTGCTCCATCAGTACTATTCTATTACCCTAAATGTCTTAATAACAATTTTTTTTAATGCACGTGGAGCGTATGAGCTCGAAAATTTAATATTTTTTATGTAATTGGTAGTCTCTTTATTAACCTTGTACATTGAAAAAAGTAAGCATCTTAAAATTTGTAAAATGCATCTGAAATGCTGCTGTTTTGGTTGACCAATCTCCTGAAAATATTAAACACATCTTAATTTAAGTTGAAATGGACCTGTGCTTTAAGGATTTAAACTTCCGTCAGTTAAAGATGCATCCGTAAATCAGACTGGCGTCGTTTAATATGCCAATAAAGGTAAAATGTATGTACAGAAGGTGCCAACAAGGTTTTGAGTGAGAACGTTAGCCTTGACGTTTCGAATCACACCTGATTAATTTCAAGAGGAACCCTGAATGAATCAGCTGTGATTCGAAACGTCAAGGCTAACGTTCTCACTCAATACCTTGTTGGCTTCTTCTGTACACTCTGCATTCTTTTTACTGTATAGTAAAGGTAAAACGCATCTTCTTATCAGATGGAAAACATGTGACGTAAAAATTTAAGATGTTTAGCTGTTTAAGATGCTATAGTTTTTATTTAAAGAATTTATTTTTTGTTGGGTAACTGGAAAAGATGCCAACATTTTACGACATCGACACATTTTAAGTTAAAAAACGAGTAAAGTTGCTAGTATTTCCAGATAGTAATTTATTTTAAGTCATGAAATAGGATAAAATGCCATCGGTTACGAAGGTACGTTGTATTAAGTTGGGAACTAAGTAAAGTTGCTATCATTTAAGGTAGCAGTTTATTAGGTTGGAAATAAACTATTAGCTGATGTTACTTAGAAGGGAAAATTGGTTTTAGTCGGCCATTCTTATCTCTGTGGAAGGTGCTTGGTGCTTATTTTTTATTGTCATTTTCAACATCCTTTGGAGTACTGGTACTTAAAATTACCATTTCGACGAAATTCATTTCAACAGAATTTGTATAAATCCATAATTTAACACTGAATGAAACCATGTGTTAATTGTAGCAGCAAGCGGCAGTTTGTGCTACCAATGTTGTGCGTCGAAGTAAGGTAAATTTATGCCCGGTTATGTTGCCTAACTGATGGGAAGAAACTTGACGGAAATCGCTTATGTCCTGCCAGCGAAGGAAAGCAAGCAATTAACATTACATTGCCGTTAAGTTGAAGACTATACAGCCATAACAGGGCGTACAGAGGTCTACGTGAATGTCTTGGAGGCGGAAGCAGAAACGCCATACGTAATTGGACGACTCACACTCATCTGTTTATTTAAATCATAACACGACATTTCGAGGTTATACTATGCTATGGTATGGTGCATCTAGCATACATACCATCACAGCGGCCAACGCAATGTCCTTTGGGTTGGTGTAAAGAATTGGTCTCTTCACAAACAAATCACTTACTTGAACAGTCTTACTATTTAGGACATTTACAGATGACGTCAGTGTAATCACGACAAAACAAGTGTGCCTTTTCTCGTTTTAGGCACCAGAACCAAAAACCTTCTACATTCCATGAAGACAGAATATGGAGAGAGAAAGAGAAGAAACAACGAATCAATGACGTAACAAAACCATCAACAAAACACAGAATCGCTTCCCAACAGAAAGAACCAATTACATGCCAAGTTCAATTACTGTTGCATTTTCGTACTTTAATCTCCTGTGTCAACAAGGAAAAACTGCATGAAGAGACTTTAACACTGAATGGGATATTTGTAAGGTAGCATAAGGCACTTCCGGGCATATGTCAGCAAGTTGTGCATGGGTAAGGATGGGTGATTCCCAAATATGTCATTCCTAACTCCAGGTGGATCGATAGAGAAAGCCTTTACAAGATGACAAGAAGCACTGCCAGTGACAAGAAGTATTTCTGGCCGCTTGACCTTTGATGTCACTTCTAGCTTGGGGAGAGGTGGGTGGGGGTGTCGAACATCGTATTTTACCCAAATGACGCTATCCAGTCAGCCATGCTTTGCTTACTGTACTCGGGCTTTCAGAGAACATGATAGCACTTTTCGTATCTGAACTTATTTTCATTTTTGTAAAAGGTAAATAATCAACTTAACGTCCTTTTCAACTGCTAAGGTTATATCAGGACGTAGAGGAACATTTTGCTACAATTTTTACCATGCCTCATTCGATATGAGCACCTCGTTCGACTTTTTTTGCGTCCGTAGCTGAGTGACTTAAACAAGCATCGAATTAACTGTTATGAAGACGAACAGTACCGAGATGATTTGGCTGACAAATAGTAAACGACAAAAACAAAATCGTATGAGAGAACATGTCACATGGTTTACTGTGAAAATTCATTTTAAAGTTGAAAAATCACCTTAAATCGACGCTTATTTTCACAATCACACGAAAAACAACAAATTTCCGCAAATTTTCGATAGTCAGCAGTCCTGGAGGTGGTATGGCTCAGGCGACTATCACCTTCAGGCTCCACAACAACACAGATCACTACTTCGTAACGACCGTTCGTCTGCTTCGAATAGTGGGCGCGGCCTCCGGTATTTGTTGGGCACGTTGCGAATCTGGAGCGCGGTTGCCGTTATTCGTTGGGTTTGTCGCCCATTTCTCACGCAGCCGGCGATCGAGTTCTCCACGCATTAGAAACTGAATTCCAGGGTTTGAGGGTCCCTGG